>DWJZ01008509.1:0-11305 GCA_018249125.1 Asbolis capucinus
GGAATCGAACCCACGACCTCCGGTGTAGTAGTCAGGTTCACTAACCACTAGACCAACCGGCCTGTCAAGCAATGTTTGTTCTGTATTTGGGTGGAATTAAATACCTTTATAAGTATGTATTTAAATGTATATATATATGTGTATGTTTATTAGTTAATGACCACTATAGTACAACCTAATGCTTAGTTTACGGGCCGAAGGCCGTGCGTGAGTTGTCGAGATGTTTATTTATCCTACCTCTGTGAAAATTAATTAAAATCCGTTTGATAGTTTTTGCATTAAGGAGTAACAAATATCCATCTTTATCACCCGTACCGCCAAGGACTGGAATAAGTTGACCGTGTCAGTGGTTCCATTCGATTACAATGTAAATATCTTCAATACAAGAGTGAATAGGCTTCTAGTAAGTTAGTGCGCTTTACCATCAAAGACTTCATCGCCACTTACCATCAGGTGAGATCGTAGTCAAGGGCTAACTTGTTTATGGTAAAATATTATATATACTTTCGCAGTTATAATATTAATCGTAAGACATTATCATAGGAGTACCGTTTCGGAGGGAGAGTACAGGAGAGCTGCTGCCCCCAATCCCTTTTACCCATTCACAGGCGGAATCTTTTCAGATCCTACAATTACTTCTTTTTACTAATAGTAAAAATACGAAAGTTTTCTGAGAATGGATGTTTGTTTCTCCTGCAAAAACTACTGAATGGATCTGAATGAAATTTCATACAGTGATAGATTATAGTCTGGATTAACACATAGACTATTTTTTATCAACATACAACGCGCAACACCACGCGCGTACACTAATTAAGAATAAAATAAATCATTCGTCAATGCCATAAATATACGTCATTAGAACACAATATTCCTTCTGACCTGAGTGACATTGACAGTTTTTACGCGCCATTTTATTTTATATTAATAAGTTAGCGCTTGACTACGGTACAACCTGATGGTAAGTGGCAACGCAGTCTTTGATGGTTAATCCTACTCTTTTTTAGTTCCTAACAGGGCAAATTGAAACGCTCATAGCCCGGTGGCATGTATCGATTGCAAGTGATCGGCTGAATTGAGCATATAACATAGCATATAATTATAGACGGCAAAAATTCTGGAGCGCTTCCGGGCTTTTCAGAGCACGCCAAGTTAAGTCTTTGAAATAACCAAGTTACTTAGCAGTCGTTAAACTATGTCGAAAACCTTCAGATTGCATAAAACCGATGCTTGGTTTAGCAACCAATCCCTACAATCGAGCAGCGTAGTGGTACGCCCTAGGCCTCCTGAGTAAGAAGTGTGCCCACTAGTGGGCCATGAATAGATTGAAGCTGCAAAGCAAATACCTCGACTTTAATTCGACTTTCCACGGCCTTCTGTTAAAATGTTGATAAATATTTTAATACATTATTCAAACAATTAGAAATTATAATATTGCATCAGCTGAATCGAATTGAAAACGAACTAACGAAACTTTTATAAGAATTTAACATTTTTCTGTCATTTCTGCATCTAAATTTAACAGAGTCACTGACCCTTTGACCTTGGTACGTATACGGTATAAATATCGTAGACAAGCATTAACTGAATGTAAAAAATGTCATGAGCGCTTCCATGCACCAGAGGGCACGTAAGCCGTGGGCTAATGTTCTCTGGCTTATGAAGCCACGACCCTTGCTCAGTAATGCATATCAGGGCGGCATAAAACTTCCGGCACTTGGGTTCATCAATCCGCATTGATGCAGCATGGTGGAGTATGCTCTAGACCTCCTCAGTAAGTTAGAGAAGAAATCCAGGGTCGGTAGTGGCTCAGTCATAGATTAAATAGCCAAAATTCTTCCATCCATCAGCCTTTACTCGTCCACTGTTGAACATAGGCCTGTCCTAAATTGCGCCACTTTGACCGGTCCTGAGCCTTTTGAATTCAGCGGTTTCCTGCTGTCTTCAGGTCCTCAGTCCACGTGGTCGGGGGGCGCCCTGTGCTCCGTTTTCAGAGACGTGTTCTCCATTTGAGGACCTACCTTCCCCACCGGTTATCGGTCCGTCGAACTGTGTGCCCGGCCCATTGCCACTTCGACTGGCTAATTCTGTGAGCTATGTCGGTTACTCTAGTTCTATATTAGTAAGAATTAACTGTAATTTCATTAATTTTCTTTATATAAAATCCAACTACAGCCTAGTGGATTGAACGTTGAACCCTGGAACGAGAGGTCCTGCGTTCAAACGCGCTCGTCTAATTTTCAAAAAGTTATGTGCGTTGTACAAGTTAATTATCACTTGTGTGAAGGAAAACATCGCGGAGGAAACCTCTTCTTCTCTCATAAAGTTCTTGAAAAAGTGTGAAGTCTACCATCCGCAGTCGACCGGTAGACTATGGGGTCCTGTCTTCATATTGTAAGAGTAGACCCGAACCCAGTAGTAGAACTGTGAGGATATTAATGAATATAATAATGCCTTACGGTCATTCATTCATTGCAACCCATACTGTCCCACTACTGGGCTCGGGTCTCAGGCCATAGTTCACCACGCACCAAGTGCGGATTTTTAGACTTCACACACTTTAAGACCCTTACAGAGAACTCTCAGGAGTGCAGGTTTACTCACGATGTTTCCCTTCACCGTGCACCAGCAAGCGATAATCAGCTTCTGATTCGCACTTTGAAAATTAGTGGTGCGCACCGCTGGATTTGAACCCAGGACCTGCTTGAGAGACCAAGGTTAAAACCGGTAAGCTATCACTGTTTACGGTCCGTACAATATTCAATATACGGTAATACAATAATAGCACATCACTATGTTGAAAATTGAAGCAGGAAACACGTTCAGCATTTCACACGTGATATAAACAACATATGCAGCAGTTTCTGTGCGGAATTGTCGAGTTGTGACATAATGTGCGAAGACTGCAGTTTGTAAATAACTCATTGCAACGCGTAACTATCCCACTAGTGGGCTCGGGTCACAACGTGATGAGTACTAGCTATAGTCCACTACGCTGGTCACTTATTGTTTGGTTGACTGCACATGCCTTCGAGGACAGGAGTGCAGTTTTTTTCATGATGTTTTCCTTCACCGAAGCAAGTGATAAATAGATTTCTAATATATACAAGTGTCTTACCAGTTCTAAGTAGACGATGACTCCTTGCGGGATTTGAGGATCTGACGGTAAAGGGTTTTAAAAATCCAGGCCAGACTCATACAGCACGGCATAATTAAGTTGATTAAAGTAATTATTTATGATAAGAGGTTTTAAAACGGTAAAAATATTTAAATTACAAAATGGGCGGTAGACGAAATAATTTTTTGAACCTATATATGTGCTATTGCTATATTTACAAATATTTGTTCTACAATCCTTGGAGGCAGGAGGGGGGAGACAGTTGCCCCAAATATACTTAGGTAGGTGAAATTGTTAAAGTTACTCGAATAATATTACTCGAGTTAATATTACTCGAATTATGATTAAAAATGTTTCAAATACAGTATATAAGCGAGATTGATATTTCTGTTATAAATTGTACGTCACAATATGACTAATTTGAGAGACTTATCAGTTTAATGAACTGTATTTCGACAAATAAATATATAACTTATTAATTTACTTTTCATTTCTTCATTTTTTCATATACTTTTCATTTTTTTATATATTTTTTTGATATTCATTAGTTTTTTTTTTCGAATACAATATTAACAATACTAATTAATATTTTTTTATAGTTATGGTCACCCTTCGGTTCAATCATAAGACGATCCTTGAAATTTCATACTAGAGACATCACCAACTTCGCCCACGCATTGTGAATAAAGCAACTTACGAATATAACATTAAATAAGTTAACTAACACAACGGCAAAGAAAACTAAACAATCAGAGATTTAGTTAATCACGCAAACAAATTGTAATAATAACAAACAAACCAAAGATCAAAAATTCATTCTTAAAAAGTTCAAAATTCATTTTTGAAAAGTTTAAAATTCATTTTTGAAAAATGAAAAATTAATTCTTGAAAAATTCAGTCTTGGACGATATTCTTTACAAAGAACCCTTGATAATAATATTTTCCAAATATCTACCATCTTCCTTGTACGGACAGCGATCAGTTACACGACTATTTTATATATTGATGATGATGATAATAAAGGTAGGTATAGTCAGTAATTACAAAAAAAACAACAAAAAAAAGTAAAAAAAAAACTATATTTCGGTATCGACAACCCTAGTATGCTTCTTTAAATTTGTAACAAAGCCGGAACCGGACCACCTGTTTTGTAAGTTCGTAACCCCTCAGTGGCAACAATTAACGGAAGCTTGTTTCTATAACGATTGACATCTGGCCTTCGTTAAATACGTCGTTGGTCATGGCGTATTTTATTGTTAAAAACGAAATAAACATAACCAGATAATTCAAAAGTACCATACAATCATGATTCCCTGGTGGAATATTGTAAATTGATTCAAACTATAGTACTAGATTATATATGTATGTATAATGTATGTGTATTTTTATTATATGCTTTTATTTTTTTTTCTTATATTATGAATATTTATGTTATTAGATCTTTATAATGAATGTGATAAAATAATTCTTAATGTAACTTAATGTAATTGGTGAATCCGTTTTAATTTACTGTAAATAAATAACTCGATAAATATTGACATCAGTCAATATATTGATCTATCTAGATCAGGTATATGTAGATTAAATATAGACAGTGTTAGATGAAGTGTGAACTTCTATTGCGAGTCAAAGACAAAGTTCTTCGTACCTTCTCGAATAAATAGTTGATTTAGCATCGCTAAAGCAGTACATCGGTACTGCTTCCCTTGTTTCTTTGTCTTCACCGTTTCTTTGGGTCTTTTACTTCCTTCCTGCCAGGTATTAGTACCCCAGTTTACCCCAGTAGACCTCAGTTTAGTGTTATTAATGTCCATGGGCGGCGGTGATCACTTAGCATCAAGTGACCCGTCTGTTCGTTTGCCCTTTTCTCATTAAAAAAAACATATAAACACTTGTTCGTTTCGAGTGGCGGATATAATGTCATGCGGGCCCCGTTTCCTTCTTGACAAAACGGATGTTTGTGTGCTTGGTCTGTTATGACTCGTTCTCTGTGGTATAGGCTAATTTCGGTGAAGGTACAGAGGTACAATAGAATTTGTGGAAAATAGGCTACTGTTTTTTGTCAAAAAAGATTTGAAAGGGTTATAGCGGATATTAATATATGAAAATAATAATAAAAGTTACAGAGGATGAAAGCTCTTTACTATCGAAGATATCTGCATATCGCTTTGTCTTCTTGCACTAGGTGTTGGACTGGTGGGGGCGAAAAGGGGTGTGTATAGGGTTGATAACATTTTTTTATGTAAATAGTATTTAAAAAACAGAGTTAAAAATATATTGCGCTTCAAAACATTTTGTATTTTATGTAGAGACATTGTTACATTTGTAAATAATTTGTTTTTAAAACACCATTTTTTTTGTTTAATGCACACGCACGTCTGTCAAACGAAAGGCGCGTTGTGAGATGTTTTTTTTTAATAATTTTAGTGTTGCAAAATATAAACATTGGTATGTTGTACTGAAATATAGTATTTTCGCGGAATATATATTTCTTGAACAGTATTTAGTACGAAGTCTCGAAATACAGTACAATTCTATATAATATTGTACGGTTGGCAACCCTAGGTGTGTACCACGTGGGCGTAGTCGCCGGCAGAAACAACTTCTTATATAAATGGCCCTTAAATGAATCTGTACAAAGTCACTTAAGGAATTGTTAATTAGACGTACAGTTAATCATCGAAACGTAGCGTTTTAAGTAACCATAAACAATTCTGAGTGCAGTTAATCATCGTAAACTGATCTCGATGACCCCGTTTGACTATGACCGCTTGTTTTACATACAACTCGAAACCACGGTATAACGTTACGGCCAATTGTTTTGGCCAGTGACTCTTGAGAAATGAGACCAGTTGCGACACTGTGTGGGCCATTGGACAGAGAATGAGAATTTGCGTTAGGTTTTGAGTAGATAATTGAGGTTTTATCTTAACTTATTGCTTAATAAATTTAACAATTTAGCAATTGTTGGTAAACTCTGTTTTACAGTATGCTTTTAGAGGTGATATGAGACTGGGTCATGTTTATGTATGTCCATTTCTTAGCACGCCCTACAGCCTAAACAGCTGGACAGATTTTGATATAATGTCCTTGAATTCGTCAGAATAGTGGTAGAGACATAGCTATATTAATTTTAATAATGGCGCCCCTACCTAAATGAAGAAATTGGGGTGTTTGGTTTGTTTTTTTTTGTATCTAAGTAATATACTGTTTTAATACAAATTGTCATTGAGCGTGCCAATTATTTGTTGCAGTCGGGTTTGTAGTTTGTTAATTATTTTATATTAAACTTACTTTTTCCCGCCAGTACGTCAGTTTGGAACGCCTTTCATCTGTTATTTGATTCCTCTGAAAAATAATTCAAAATAGAAAAAACATTCATTTGTTTTTTACACAAGAAAACATTAGTCATATATTTATGATAAAAAAATGCGGTGGTAGCTCATTTTAATTTGAAGCTGCTTTGAAGCTTATTTATTTAATTGTGGTACCGTATACCGGTATACCTGTAGTCTATCGGATGCCGGGAGCAAGCAGAGAAAGATTTTGCTTAAAACAATCCACCTATTTTGCATTTCTCCAAATCTTCAAGTCTGGCGTTACACAAATTCTTTTTACTTAATTAAATAAATAAAAAATTCATAGTACCACGTTAAAAGTGCCAATTTTGTACTTGCCTGATTTTTTATTCGTATTTCAGATGGCTGAAATCATATTCCAGCGGCGGAAGATTCCCACGGTGTTAAGTGAAGCGAATCCCTTGATAATCCTCCTGTTACTACAAATTCTGCAGCTATGCGCCAGTCAGGTCATCAACCGAGCTCCACACTTCGTGCCAGGAAGTGGAGACATGTCACAGTTCAGCTTGCCCGAAGGAACGCCTGTGGGTACACCTGTGTACCAACTGAAAGGTTTGGCCGTAATAGCAATTGTTCGAAATTCAAAGTATTAAAAAATAAATAATTTTATTGCACGGACTCCAAACGTCTGTTCCAAATTCAAATCAGCACTCGCGCGGTATTCGAGCGTTGTTTTTTACTTTTTTATTATTTCGTTTTCTTTTTTTTTTGTATATTTTTTCTGCAGTAGTAGTTATGGTCGAACTCAAGTTGATTCTTCCTAAATTATGCCATGTCCTGTACGGCAATAATAAACAGACTTCAAAAAGGACTTCAGATCCAAAAATATGAAATTGTAACTAACTTTGGTCATAATTTTCGTGCAATAAAATTTAGTATTTAGTTTACATAGTTACTTAGAGGTAGTTTATAAAGCCAAATTTTTTTTTTTTACTTTTTTATGGGTCCTTAATTTAGTTATAGTGTTTAATTTTTATTTTTATTATTTTGTATCTCCTCATTTTTCTTCTATCCTGCCCTCTAGAACTTGGTGAATATAGGATACGTCTAATTTTGCCTGCATAGCATAACTTGTTTGTTAAATTAAGCATTAAATATTTAATATAATATTAAATATTTTAGAGAAACTTCACATATGTAAATATGTTTAAATAAGATGAAAGTCCTATTATTATAAAACATTGTTACGTAAAAATATTTTATATAATAAATTATTAAATTATTATTCACAATTATGAACTTTCCAGTCCCTCTTTTGTTCAAGAGTTGATATTTTAAATTAATATTTATTTTTCAATTCCTAATGAATATTTTTTATTTTTTTCATTCAATGGTGGGACTTGCATGTTGGTCTAGTGGTTAGTAAACCTGATTAAGCAGGGTCATGGTCCACCCATAATATTTTTTTCTGTATTCTATGTTAAATGCTTAGTTTGGTTCTGGCGTTGTCGTGTTTACTTATATACTTACTATATTTTACCATAATTTCCAGGAATCGACCCAGAAAACGGCCAACTAAGATATTCCATATCTGGTCAATATTTCAGCGTGGATCCAGTCACTGGGGTAGTGACACTTGCCAAAACACTCGATCGAGAAGAGCAGGACTCTCTGGAAGTTATTATTAGTATAACGGGTAAGTTTTTCCAGATACACGGCTTTTTGCTCGTTTTTCGCGAACTTTTTGTAACACCCTGGATAAACAAATGGTAGAATACCACTCGGAATTGTGCAAATGGGACCCATGGTTGAGAAGACAAACGCGAACATTTTTTTTTACGAACGTTTGTCGCCTGCCTCACTTCTGTTGGCCTGTTCTCATGTTCAAACACCCATTCACAAGATTGCTGTTTTTTCTCGGGTTCAAAATAATAAATCCGCGTTTCGTCTCCTGTGACAATGTCATAATCAGCATTAGAATGTCTGTGGTTGTATTTCAGTAGCATCTGTGAGCACAATTCCACGCGAGCCCACTTCTGCTCCGCTGTCAGTTCATGAGGGATTCAACGACAACAAAGTTTCCGAACTTTTAATTCTTTGTGTAAAATTTTCTGAATTTGGCTCATACCAATCCCCAATAGCCCTCTAATTTGTCTCATAGATAATCCGCTGGTTTTCTTCAATTTGCCGCTTAACAGTAGCCACATTATTTTCGTTGACGGCAATTGAAGCCCGTCCTTAACGAAATTCATCATGTAAAGAAACCCGACTCATCTCAAATTCAGCAAACCATTGCCTGACGGAGCTCAAACAAGGTGCTTCTCTCCCAAAAGCATTTTGAAGATGAGCTGCACAGTCTTGCGCAGAGAGAGAATTTTTAGAATCATAAAAAATCATCGCTCTAAAATCTTTTCGACTTAATTCATTTTCGTTGCGTACGTGGAACTTTGATGTGTGATAAAAAACAATTGACAAAAGATTTCCCGCCAATTTTTTATTTTTATTACCGAGAAGGTTACAACGTATAAAAAAATGTAATATTCGAAATTCAAATAGTTTCGAATAGCTCGAAATGCAAAACTTAGTGTGCCCCATGTATGAAACGTTCTAGATTACGTGAGGTCTAATTTAACATCGGTAACGATCACCTAAGTGTGTGTTTAACGATTATGGCGTACCAGGAGTTTTTTTCCTTCGGGTTTTTTCCTTCTGGCCTACACTAAGTTACTTGGGTTAAGCAACATTGTAATATTGTAGCAGAGCCAATTACTTGTAGATAGGAACTGTCTACCGAGACATTGTGCAATACTGAGGGATTGGTTATGGATTTTAAATCCGTAACCAATTTTAAGGTATCTTAATAAGAATGTATGAATATTATGTATGTAATTTTCTGGCTTTCATTAAGTAAGCTCAATGTTCCTATGATGAAATGAAATATGTATTTTGACTTTGACTTAAGTAACTTTGTTCAGAATTTTCTGGAAAAGGTTTTGGTACCAAAACGATATGAATCGGACATATAGTTGATGAGTTGATGCGCAACGCGCGCCGGGTGCAGCTAGTACTTTTTTAAAAGGTTTTTTTATAGTTCTTTTTTTTATAGCCCGGCGTCTTGCTTCAATTGTAGGTGATTGAGAATGTTAAGCAGTAACGGGCGCGGTCAGTAGGTGACCGCTAGGAGCAAATATTTCATGAGGTTCCGGGCTTCGGAAGGCACGTAAAGCCGTCAGTCCAAGTCGTTGTTGTTTGATATTTTCTAAACGGTCAAGTGCCAGATTTTTTTTTTTCAATTTGGATGTTTACGAACACACACAGAAAGAAAGTGTGTTGGCAGGCAGATGTCGGGGATTTGGGCCAGCTCCCCGAGCACTGGTGCACTCTGTAGAAATGGTCAATCCATGTCTGAGCCCTTCGGGTGACATAAAAACTTCTAAAAGTGGCAATCCGCAATGGAGTATTGTGGTGGATACACTAGGCCTCCTCAGGGTGAGGGGAGACCCGTGCTCAGTAGTGGGCCATAAAAGTATTGAGGTCAATCTAAGTGTCAGAATTGTATATACTTCCGGAGGTCTCAGCCAATCGGTACCGATGTCTTTATGCCTTCCGAATCACGGAAGCGGTCATTAAATGCCTCAACCGGTCTCTCTGCATAACCTTTCCGATCGTTTGCAATCGTTAAACGTATAAACACTTTATTTTAAGAAACTATGTACAAAAGTACACACGAGTAAGTGAAATAACGGTTTATATGAAGCAAAACAACAATTTCATACTTATTATGTATTAAAATTGATTTAAACACATCATCTCTCAATGTTTTAGAATAGAATAAAGACATTTTTCACCGTTTTCTAAAACGTACACTGTTGGATCAAAAAATCGACTAAAGACTATTTTTTTAAATATAATAAAAAAATTACCTCTTGACTACAACCTTTTAATCTTAAAGCGACACTCAGAGTCGTTGAATGGTTAGTTAAATTGATTCTTCGTCTCTTTTCAGTCAGGTTAAGGGTGTTAATGTGATGTTATTTATTTTTCAAATTTATTTAGAACGAAGGACAGAAGTGCTCGTGAATTTTTTTCCACTAGCGGTCACTCTACTCCTATCGCTGTCGCTTAACTTTTTCAACAACAACAACTAGAGCAACGAGATGGAGTATGCTCCAGGTCTCTACAGCATATAAGGCCCCGTCTTCAAAGGCCTCATTAGGGAAGACCCGAACTCACAAGTAAGACAATGTCTTAAAGCTACCTAGTTTCCACGAGCACAACAGGTACATTAGCCTATCCGTAATATCGAAGCTAATAACATGGATAACCCAATGAAATATAATTTCAAATAGTCGTATGAATAAAGTCATACGTTACATATATATTTTTAGTTTTTATTAGCATTTAGTCTTAGTAGTTTTATAGGACTTTCAGGGTTGTTTTCAAGGCACTAATAAAACCGTCGGTTAGTGCCAGATGTTTAACGTGAAAATTGTCATTGATTTAGTAGACTTTTTAACGTTAAGTTTGTGTAACATACGTGTCGTGTGATGTTAATTTGTACGTGATTATACGTACGTGAATCAGTGATAACTATAATTATGATTAAATTAGCTCTTTTTGCCACTGCGTCCGCACGCACGTCTACCAGGTTTTCAGCAACGTCTACCATGCAAGCAGCACGTTTACCAGGTCCAACAGCTCCTATTTCTTTCTCCCCGTAGGCGGAACAAAAACTCTATATCATATTTATCAGGAGCAGAAATAAAAAGTATAATGGTATAAGACGCTAATTCCCTATTTCACCGAAGTTTTAGAATTTTTTTAATAATTTGGGCATGAATTAGCGTTATTGTCAAACAGACAGATAAACTGGCAAATAGGCAGAGTT
>DWJZ01008510.1:0-11303 GCA_018249125.1 Asbolis capucinus
CGAGGAAGACAACACATATAGCGTCACGATACAAGTAGGAGCTGAGCACTAAAGACAGTTTGCAATCTGCAATCGATTATCGCCAGTTTCTGTAATCGCTTTCCGTTCGCAAGTTCGTTGATAGGCCCGCTGTTAATCCTATTTGTCGGTGAGTTTTCCTTTCAATTTCCCTATTTATATGTTATATATAAAATTCTCGTGTCACAATGTTAGTCACAATACTCCTCCGTAACGGCTTGACCGATATATGTATATTATATTTTATTAGCATATTCAGTAGGCCTGAAATTCGGCTACTATCTATTTTTTATACCCCTTAGTGATAAGGGATGTGTACTCTTAACATTATTTTTTAATTCTTAGACAATTTTTTTAATTTTTATTTTTAATAAAATGGCATTAAAAATATCTACAACTTTAAATTTTCATCGTTCTATCGCCAACCCCTACTCTTTAATAGTCAGTTTAGTAATGTAATGAATGGCAAGACAACGGTTGCCGTTTCTTGATCTAACAACAAACGTTCAGTCGCCAGTGTAACACCAAAATATTTCTTATATTGGAACTTAGACGTTAGCGGGGTCATAAGGTAAAGTTGTTATAATCGACATTTAGTATTCGCGCGCGTTCTTGTCTACAATAACGTAAAACGTATTGCACATATTGATTTCACTAACTACACATTTTTAATCTAACATAGCCTCTATTGCTCAGCAATAAGGTTCACATGAACCATATGGACAGGTAATTGAAAGATTAATTTTGAGATAGCTATAATATATGTTACCTGAATAGATGAACACATTTGTTGGGTTAAATGGTGTGTTAGTAAGAATATTATATAACATAGCTTGTCTGTGGCAGCGGGCTGTGTCCATATTTGAGTAAACACATACATAACAACACATGCAACCCAACCTATGTTATAATGCTCAATAAAATCTTTAAACTCCCGCTGACCTGATTTAGGACGAACCCATGTTAAATCTTCTTTCATCTCATCATTCTCTCTCTATCATTTTATCTATTTGTTTATAGATTATTACCTTATACAGGATACAAAAGGGAGACCTAATGCTAAAACATTCTCTGCGAGTCGATCTTCGGGCAGTGGTAGAAGATTGCAGAAACAGGCAAACATAAAGTGAATAATTCACATTTCAATTATACGTGTCGTTATTTTGTATTCATTTACCATTTTCTTCTTCTTCTTCTCTTTTCTTCACCCGTCATGAAGCGGTTTGTTTTTTTCGTGTCTGGGTCTATCGTAATAATTAATCCCGGTCTTTGTAAGAGCACTCTCCTTCTTTCGTCTTCTTTGATTGTAGGCATTGCAATGAGCGGATTTATCAAAGTCCGTCATACACGAGAACTTGCTGCTACCGTCAGGCTGGAAAGTGAACCCAGGAGGTTTACTACCGGCTAGGGTAGACTTCTAAACAATAAATTATATAATCATATAAGAGGCCATTACCTGAAAGACATTTGTTTATCCTCGTGCATTAACACGTCGCAGAGAGATGTAATTTAGTTTAAATCACTTGTTACAAAACCGCAACTTAGTTTGTTCAGCTGTTGTTAACCTTGTCACACGCTGACACTTGAAGCTATGCTAAGCTATTTGACAGTTAAATCCTTCTTATGTTATTGTTGGTGACGTGCGTGACGCGCTTACTAATTTTCGCTAAAATATGTGTAAAAATCAATGTTTCTTTATACATACATGGGGCAGATCAACGTGTGCCGGCCACACTGGTATTATATTTATTATTGTATTGCTTCAGTACTCCTATCGCCATCTGTTACTATATTTATAAAGCCAATAAATGGTGGAGGCTGGGTAATGGACGGGTAGTGTCATATTGTTTTATGAATTATCCAAGTTCAATTGTTTGTGTCCGAGCGCCTAGCAACGATGAACGTATTTCTGACTGCCCTGCATTACCATCTCACCTGACCAACTATTTTTGAAGTTCCCATTATTGCATTCGACTTGTCACCTAAAATTATAAATATGAAAGTTTGTGAGAATAGATGGATGAAATACACTATTGCATGGAAAAGGTAATTCTGTCATCAGCGCCGCGGGCCCTGGCTGGCCGACTCCTGGAGGAGCGGGCTGCACGACAGCAGGCGCGGTGGATAGAAGGCACTTCACGTCCTCCGCTCATGAAAAAGATCTTACGAGCACCTCCGTCCTTCAAAAAGCTTGTAAAGCCCTTGGTCTCAGTTGCTATTAACAGATGTATATCGTTAAGCCTCGTAAGACAACTTCGAGGCTTTAAATTTTCCGACACTTGGTTTAAATAGTGGGCCAGTAGTCAAGACCTCCTCAGTGACGTCTGGTGCTACCACCTTGATCGTGGTGATATCCATGGACGGCAGCGATCACTTACCATCAGGTGACTCATCTGGTTCCCTGCTTATTAAAAGGTCTCAATAATAATAACTCTCTTTATATATGTTTGACATAACTAATAATTAACATATTAACAGCATCGCTCCAGTTGTACCTCAGCCTTTAGTTCAAACAAAGGTCACAACCCGACGGCGTGATATTTATATATGTTAATTTGTGTTCACATACATATAGTATTAAGATATTTATAATGAAGTTTTTACTGATTACGCGTTCACCATTCTGCGTAAATCCGTATTAGTTATGAACACATGAAGCTCAAGTTAAAATTCTTAGTTATGTGTGTAAGGCCTTCGATATTTGCAAATATGTGGACAATTAGTGCGATATCAATTTGTTAAAGTTTATTTTGATATTGACAAATATCTTTGGACAGCTCACACACGACCATTCGGCCCCAAACTAAGCGTTCACTTGTTCTGTGGTGATCAGACTACTGATAAACATACATATATAATTTTAAATACATTCTTATATAGATATTTATACCCACACACACACAGAACAAAGATTCTTGCTTATCACAGAAAAGTTTGACCTGGACGGGAATCGAACACATGACCTTCGGTGTAGCAGTCAGGTTCACAACCACTAGACCGACTGGCCTGCTCGAGTGACCAAAGTTCGAACTCTGCAGTAGCTGCTACACTAGGGCTACCAATAATTAAAGGAAACAAGTAGCTGTCTAGCTGGAATAGGTTTTGGTTCAAAATGATACCCATCAGACACACACACATAATTGGCTTCTGGCAGAGGAACTGTGCAACGGATAACAATAAACGTTCGATACTACGTGGTTACATCAAATTCCAATAGCCCCTTCCATAGCTTATGTCAATGTACATATAACAAACCGCGACCGGGTCCAGCTAGTAGCATATATTATGAAGCGTTAACCTTCAATAATAATGCATATTTAAAGTGAATAAAAATGACATTTAGAATAAATTTATTTATTTGTAGGGACAGGTCATATTGCGCAACGCCGCTGGCCCTGGACGCATAGGATTTGGCGTTCCGTAGAAGTCGGAGATTATTTTTTATTGTAATAAAAATGAGATATACATTTTTTACGAGATATACATTTTAAAAGCCGTATTTTAGAATGAGTAGACATTTTCCACGATGATAAAGTAACAATAAAGTACATATGCATGTTATCTAAAGATTTTTGTTCTTTTCAAGATAGACAGGCAAGTTGACAGGCCGGTTGGTCTTGTGGTTGGTGAACCCGATTGCTACCCAAAGGTTATGGGTTCGATTCCCACCCAGGTTAAACTTTTCTGTGATTAGCAGGAATGTCTGTTCTGGGTGTTAATGTCTATATAAATGTATTTAAAAGTCTATATGTATGTTTATCATTTGTCTGACCACCATAGCACAAGCTGACGCTTGTATATTGTGTCCGCATATGACGGATCACATGTCCGAGTGTGAGTTGTCCAAAGTTATCTATAATTTTTCTCATCACAAAGGAAGATAGTTGATTTTTCGTCCAAAAATGAGATTATTTATTCGTGGTAAAAGAGAGTGACGTCTTTATCGTTTATCCCATGTATAGTTAAGTCGATAAAAACTATTGCGACGTAAGGCTATTCTTGGATATAGGATTAAATATTATATTATATAATATTATAAGAGCATAGGCAACTACGGAACTACATTGCGCAAAGCGACACAAGGACCCGTCTCCAGAGGCCTGTCTCGAGCTCCACCGAAGACAGGCTTTACGCAGGACTGAGTCACGAGTACGAGAATGATTCAGTGCTGAGTGTGGTAACGGTGTCGCCTTAGATCACAATGCGAGCAATGAGTGGGCGTTGGATTGTGGAATAAGTTATACGTAATGATTGTGTGTGTGTGTGTGTCACACGGTAGAAGGGAAGGGAAACAGAACAATCTATGTTAATATTATAAGGCTGAAGAGTTTGTTTGTTTGCTTGAACGCGTTAATCTTAGGAGCTACTGGTTCAATTTGAAAAGTTCTTTCCGTGTTAGGTAGCCCGTTTATCGAGGAAGGCTATATATCATCACGCTAAGACCAATAGGAGCGGAATGTCGATGAAGAATGTTTCAAAATCGGGAGATTTTTTTCCGTTTGAGAGCTTCCGCTGTGTGCGCTGCGTAAACGGTTAAAGTTTCAAAAATCATGTGTGACAAAAACGAAGTCGCGGGTCAAAATTTATATTAGCCCAAATTAAGTATTCCACGTGCTCGAAGACGCGGCCCGAAGCTAATATTCGCTAAAGATAATACATAAATACATATATCGGGACACACACGGGCATCTGATCCCAATGATCTAACACTCGTGCACTAGAAGGTGTAGTCCGCTCGTTCTGTATCACTCTGTTGAGACTAAGTCAAGTTACAAGTGGTGAGAATTTTTCGTTTCATCAAGTTTTACATCACAATGGTTCTATGGAATGATCACTTGAAAAATTGTTAACAAATTCTTTATGCACCCGTGACTCGTAAAAGTGTACTTTCAGGTTGAGGACTTAGGACTATTCAAATCTTTAGTGCTGTGAAATACGTTATGATATCACCTTCAAAGCCATTGGCTTAAAGCGGTTTTTAGATACCATTACAAAATATAAAATAATCCGCAGGTTTTGTTAAAGGTTGTCGAATGGTAATTAGACAGGCTAGCCAACGACAAAGCCTAATAGATGTTTCATTATCTAAATAATAGTTAAAAACAAGCCTTATTAAAATATTTCAAAACACAAGCTTTCATTATAAATCCCTAATACAACTTGAGCTGTACTCTTGTCTGGAGCCAATCCTGAACGTAGTATCAGCTCTTCTTGTCATAAAAATGCATTTTCATTGGAACGGAATCATGCCAAATTCCATCTCCGCAGTGTAAGAGGAAGGGGGTCTAATTAAGCTTGCAAATATAATATAAATATACATACATGTATATATTGATATATATATATATATGTGATATATATATGTATGTATATGTAGTCTGATACATCCATCAATATACATATGTATTCAAATGAGTATAGCTTTTTGGTGTTCGACATTGAATTTGTATGGAAATACGAATAAAAATTCATATTTGATTAATATAGTCTATATTTGAATTAAAAAAATATATTATGCTCGATTTTAGCATAGTTCGTGGGATTATCGAATACCGTTAAACCCAAACATAGTATGAGTTCCTATTAATATGTATATGTTTTGGTTCCTTGAGAACCTTGATCTGACAGAAATACAGTTGTTTTACTAAAACGGTTTTGAATATTTAGTGCTGGCTCGTCGTTGTGGTCAGGTAACCTTCGCGTTAATACTGGTTAAACTTTAATGCAGGGGTTCCCAAGGTGTGCGCAGCGGAGCCCTGGTGCGCCGCAGCCAGTAGAGCGGCGCCGCGAGTCGATGCTCTTTGACCAAAACCACAAACAGTCACGATTATTTTATTTTTAATTTTCTTAGGTTTTCTGTTTTAATTATTTTATAATAAAAAAGTCAGTTTCATATTGTACATGTTTTATTTTTTATTAGTGTAGGTAGCTATTTCTGTGGACTGTCTTTTTCAAATAGCTATGGCAGGGCGCCGTGACAAAATACTAAACTAGTGACTGCGCCGCGGGTTATAAAAGGTTGGGAAGCCCTGTTTTTATCTATACTAATAATATAATAAGTTAAGAGATAATCTTCAACACTACTCGAAGGTGAAGAAACATTTTTTACCAACATTTCGAGTGAGTTCATACAACAAATGGAGACTGTATATTACTTATATCCAGTAAAATAAATACTTTTAGTATTATCAAATTTAGAATAGTTGCTTTTTTGCTTAAACGCTAAGAGATACGTAAATCATTGTTTTTAATTCCAGTGCTTCAAACTGCCTGCACAAAGTTAAACAATTGGGTTTTAATTTAACAGGTAAAATGAAATTTGAAATGTATAATGCGAAAGTTTGCGAGGATGGATGGATGCTTGTTACTGCTTCACGCAAAAACTACTGAACGAATCTGAATGAAATTTGGCACACAAATAGATTATACTTTGGAATAACACATACTTATATACCACGCGGGCGAAGCTGTGGGCGGGCCCTGGTTATAAAATACCTAATAATTATAATCACCGAATTACTGGAAAAGAGAGATGAAGGGTCCAGATGACCTATGAGGACATATCGTTTCAAACCTTGTAATGAAGGCGTCAGAACTGAAGCATTCTAATGCTATTTATAAGGTGTTTGATAGCTTGCTTCAAGTGACCTCTCAAGACCTTCTGAGGCACATCACTATACTAAAAACGCAATAATCTAACTGATAAACTGGCTTGTTGACTAATTTTCATACAATAATTAGGAAAATGTATGTATTGTACAAACAACTTCTCAAAATACTGTAAAATTTATTGTATCAAGTGTACATGAATAAAAAATATACATATAACTACGACAAATAACTAGTCAATAGTCATTTATTTCATGTCGGTACACTTATGAATGTAGTTTAGTTCGGCGCCTACCGTCGTTCGGAAAGGAACATTATTATGTTTTTTGTCAATTTGCATTAAAACAGTACTATAATTAAATATTATACGTTATATGATTTTTGAAATGGTCTTTTCACAATATCTGACTAATAACTCCTCAACTATTAACTTGAAGCGGCGATAGCCTAGTGGTTACAAATTCGGCTTACTACTCGAGAGGTCCAGGTTCGAATCCCAGTGCGCGCATTTCTGACTTTTCGGAGTTATGTACGTTTCAAGCTGTGAAAACGATGATGGAAAACATCGTGAGGAAACCTGCATGCCGGGGAGATTGCATAACTCAAAGGTGTGTGAAGTCTGCCAATCCGCACTCGGCCAGCGTGGTGGACTATGGTCTTAACCTTCTCATTGAGAGAAGAGACCCGAGCTCAATAGTGGGCCGTGATCTTGTGGTGTGAAAAATTGTTTACATTAGATCCATTTTATTCGAAAACTACGCGAGAAACCAGGAAAAGTTCTAGTCTTTATACATAGACGCCTTCTGCACACCTGTCGGCTAATTCCATAAACATCCAATATTAACCTATTCATGTGACCTCATATCAATTAATCGCGCTAGAATTTTTCTTAATATTATTAACAGATGTTTTGTCCTTGTGTTAATATATTAGCTATCGTCATTCTACATATTTACAAGCTTCTATTGAACTTGCAGTGTATGTTAGTATGTTAGTCTATGTGTCTGTTGCGGGTCAAAACTTGCAAGCTTAATTACACTACGGAGCCATCTGATCCCACAGGAAGATGGTGTTATGGTGATCAGACGACACAGGTGCTGCTCATCACGGAAGGTTTTATTCTTTCTGACCTAACAACTAGAGCAACAGGCCAGTCGCTATAATCTATCTGTGTGCCAAATTAAAATCAGATACCTTCAGTACTTTTTGCATGAAACAGGAACAAATACAAAGGAATTTTTGCCAGGCCGCCGCGCTCGGTGCAGTGGCTAGTGACCCTGACTGTTGCAGGGGGGCCGCGGGTTGGATTCCCACCCAGGTCAAATTTTTCTCTGATGAGCAGGAATGTTTGTTCTGTGTGTCTGGGTGTAATAGAAATATCTATTTCGATATGTATTTAAAAGTATATATGTATGTTTATCAGTTTTCTGATCACCATAGCACAAGCTAACGCTTAGTTTGGGGTCAGGTGGCCGTGTGGGAGTTGTCCGAAAATATTTATTCATATCCATCTATCATTTGTCAGTCAATCCACTTATTGTTGTCAAGCTTATAGATTGTACGGCTGAACGATAACAAAATTAAATTAAATTCCGGGCAACGGGTGTAGCTTTATTTCAATAGTGGTCATAGTTGAGCGGGTAGTTGATGAGTTAACCGTCAGGGGTCGGCCGTCAGTCCAGCAAGACTGGGCGTCGGAGGACAGTGGAAGCGCACGTAAAGTCATTGGTCCCGGTTATTATTGCCATATGGGATTTGTTAACTCTTATCGGAGGCCTTCAGGTGGAATAAAAACCACCGGCCCGTGACAACCTCTTCATCAATTCGTATTGGAGTGGTGTTGTGGAGTCTGCTCAAACTCTCCGAGCTCGGGAGTGTCGGGTACCGAGCCGAGGGTGGAGGGCCAAATGCTGCATTACCGTTATGATAACGAGAAAACTATAACGCTCTTTAGAATCTGTTCCGCCAAAAATATCTTTATTTTTAGACAACTCCCACACGGCCATCTGACCCCAAACTAAGCGTTGGCTTGTGCTATGGCGATCAGACAACTGATAAACATTTGTACAAATATAGTTTTAAATATATTTAAACATAGATATTTACACTCAGACACAGAACAAATATTCCTGCTCATCACAGAAAAGTTTGAGCTGGGTGGGAATCGAACCCACGACCTTTTGGTGTAGCGGTCAGGCTCACTAACCACTAACCGGCCTGTCGTGTAATAAAAATCATGAGCATACACTGCAGCCTCTGGAATTTGTTTTTATGTGACTATGTATTACTCTGTGTGAACTTATAAATGAATCACTAACCTGCAACTTAAAAGTGAAAGAGAAGAATACGATCAACTGTAAAAGAGAATATATTAAAGATCGATACTGAACAATAACACCCATAAATGATGAAACTGTCAAGTGATACCTCCTGGCAAATTGTCAAGTGATACCTCCTGGCAAATTCCTTAGCAATTCTAAATACCAAAGCAGCTCGTTTTCGTGAACTTTGTTCCACCGATTGCGGTACCTATCTAATGTAACCGTTTCCCAGGTCATTAAAAAGCCGGTTGGAATTAATAAACAATCAACACTTCAACCGGACATATCAAAACTTGTGGCGTGAAGAAGATCTAAGTTCAAATGTCATACTGCGTCCTTGCGTCGGACGGGCCGCGGTATAAATACCCTGCGCATCCACAGAGGAGCATCAGTCGTTGGATTGCCTTCGCATCACAGACACGAGCACCCCAACCTTTCAAAAATGAAATCGGTAGGTTGTGAAACATTTACTATCCGGATATATCGCGCTCAAATATTTCGCCGCATTTGAATCTTCTCGACCTTTTCTGATTTAATCACTGATATGTCCGCCTCGGGCAACTGTCTCTAGATTCACATCATCGTTAAATACCAGCAGGTGCTATCGTTCAGTGGAAGATGTAGTGATGTTAACTTTCGTCTGTCCACAGTTCATCGTCTTCGCTGTCGTGGTCGCCGCCGCCCTCGCCGCTCCCGCCGGCAACCCAGAAGCCGAAGCCCAGGTGCTGAAGCTGATCAGCGACAACATCGGACTCGAAGGATTCGCGTTCGAGTAAGTTTAAAATAAAACTCTAATCTTCTACAGTTACAAGAAGTTGTTATTGATGATTCTTGACTGGATGACTTTTAAGATTTAATAACAATTTTGTAATACTGTTTGACGTTTGAGTGAAATAATCTATTATGATTTTGTATTCATTAATCACTCATGCACCAAAAGGTTCCACGTTACAGATAAAAGACATATTTTTAACATCATAAATATAAATAATATTTAAATAATAATGAGGTTGTCTGCCAACAGGTACGAGACCAGCAACGGCATCAAGCAACAAGAAGCCGGCCAGCTGAAGAACGTTGGATCTGAAAACGAGGCGATTGAAGTCCGCGGCCAATACTCCTACGTCGGCAATGACGGCGTCACCTACACCGTCACCTACATCGCCAACGAGCTCGGCTTCCAGCCCCAGGGCGCCCACCTACCCCAACCCTAAATCAACCTAAAATAACCCTTCATCTAGTCCAAAACACTCGTCCCTTACCATACCTTCTTCCTTTGTTAAGAATTGTCCAAGCGATTCTGTGATACACTCCCGATTGTATATTGTTAATAAAATTACGTTAATCTAAACTTTTATTTTTCAATTTCCGTTCTTAACTGCGAGATTGTTACAAGTTTCCCTTTGTGTACAACTGTTAGTAAAAAAACGAGTTGAAGAAATGAAATTAATATCTTATTCGAATTAACAGAACATATTGAGTTATTTATTAACTCTGTTAAGTGTGCGGAAAGAAATTATTTCGCACTTTAAGATAAATACGTTAAATAACATTATATAAATAGCTCATATAACAGTAATAAATAAATATATATTGCACACAAATACATATTGCACACAAATACATACTACTTTGTGCGAAGTATACTAATATATATGCAGATGAGATTGTCAAAATGCATAATGTGCCAAGAAATAATGTCATGAGGATAATATGACCACATAACATGTTACTGATATTAGTGGAGAATTTGAATTTTAAGGAACTTGTCCGAGTGTCGCACACTATCGAATACATATAAAAATGATTAATATTCTAGGAAAAACGTATTCTTTATTACGACTTAGTTTGGTCTAATTTAAGTACTGATTTTAAGTTCTTTAATAATTTAAAATAATAATTAAAGTTAATTCGAGTTCATTATTTGATTATCCAGAAATTTAATTTGTTACTATGTTTATGGTCTCTTTTGATTTTGTGTCATTACTACTTATGCATTCTATAGTTATGTAATAAGAAGTAATTGATATTAAAATGCCGTAAACAATCCATCATTAAATTCGGAACCGGAGCGTGCCTGACCACGACAACAAGAAGGAAGACAAAGGTATCCGCTGGATTCAGAAGGCACTGGGCCTGCAACGACAGAGCAAATGGTCTTCGAAGCTGCACATTGCACGCCCGAACTATGGAAGGCCTGTTTTTGCACACTTGTAATTTGAAATCGACCTCTATCATTTAGGTTGACAGCTAAGCGGATGTTGATGATGGAATCCTCTGAATATTATTTAGAAAAGAATAGGATGGGAAGAGTTGGTATAGGGTAGGAGGGAAAAAAAGGCTATAATTCTGTGT
>DWJZ01008511.1:0-11302 GCA_018249125.1 Asbolis capucinus
ATTTAAAAGTATATATGTATGTTTATCAGTTATCTGATCACCATAGTACAAGCTAACGCTTAGTTTGGGGTCAGACGACTGTGTGTGAATTGTCCAAAGATATTTATTTATTTAATAAGAATTACTTAAATATTTTTATACAGAAATGGTTCAGTTACATTCTGTAGGTAAGTATTCAACAAAAACAATATTTGTCTACCCTTGAACGACAGAGGTCAGCATTTCGTTTCTACGATCCTTCTGGATCGCCATATGTGACTCACTATCCTTAGTTTAATCTAATACGTATTCCAATATACACATATATACTACATATACACATATAAACACACCAAACACCAACAATTATGGGTTTTTGGGTCAAAGAAACATATACAAGTGTTTATGTTATATATACATATCATTGTACATATAGTTAGTGTTGTAATATTTTAGAATAGTGTTGAACTCTAGCTGTTTGGTATAAAAGTTTGTGTTTATTTCATACTAGGTTCTGCGCGTCCTAGTTGGATAAAATCTCGCCTATGTGTATTCCAGAATACAATACATCTTTCATTCCAGGAGATAATACAATTAGTATAAAATCTATCCTATGTTTATTTCCTGGTTTACGGTTGCTGTTTTTCTAGCTATTGCTGCTCTAAAACTTCTTTGCAATACTCTAACAGCTGCGGCTTAGAAACCGGTCGCATCGACCGAACGTTGGAATAATTAAGCTGAGAAGGGTTTATGTCATAAAATGCAACACTGTAATCAAAACTTGCAGAAATTTGAAATTCCAATTTCAAATCGTCTGTGAAACACAGTGGTTTTAAAGAGTAATTTTTCTTTATATAATATAATTGTTTTATATTTATTTGCTCTTTTTACACTCTGAATGGTAGGAGATAGTGCACCGTTGTCTTCAGCAACTTTTTTCAGATTTGTTTAGAAAAGGTTTTGATACCAAAGTGTTATTATTTGGACACATGATGGGTGAGTTGATGCGTAGCAACGCGCGCCAGGTACAGCTAGTATCTTATAAAAATAAGTATCTGTATTTACCCTACCGGAACCTAGAGTAGTCATGACCTAAACAAATAAACAAATAATGCACCTAAGTACAAACTAATAATATCAAAACATTTCTTAATCCAATCCTGATGTAAGTAGAGGAAGATCCCGCAAAAACTCTAAGTGATGAATTGGACCAAGCTACAAACACAATTGTTGAAGTAGATTAAAATAAAGAAAATAAAAAAAAATATCATTGGACAACTCACACACGGCCATCTGAACGCAAACTAAGCGTTAGCTTGTACTACGGTGTTCAGATAACTGATAAAAATACATATATACTTTTAAATACATACTTAAATAGATATTTCTATTATACACTCAGACACACAGAACAAACATTCCTGCTCATCACAGAAAAGTTTGACGTGGGTGGGAATCGAACCCACAACCTCCGGTGTAGTAGTCAGGTTCACTAACTACTAGACCAACCAGCCTGACAATTTAAAGATAATATTAAGTTAATAATACAAAAATCCAATATTTTTTTAGAAAAGGTAACTTAACCTCGTAATCACATAATCAGCCTTAACTTTACTTTTTTATAATTTTTGGTATTATTTATTTCTTCTTGCTGTAACGCCAGAGGCAATTGATGCCTATTTAAAAATAGAGTAATTTTTTTGAACGTTTCGAGACATTTGTTCCTTCCCTCATAATTTCACTGCAAGCCATCAGATTCCCGCTACTGAGATTGGATTTTGCAGTGTGAAGGATAAGACAGACTTCAGCATGCAGACCAAATGAACTGATAGACTTAACATTCTATATAGCGATCTTTTAGGGAGCAGATTCACTCACGATGCGTTCTTTATGTGACCTAATTTCGAATATGTAAACAATAAGTATCGTACAGAATTCGAATTTATGTACTTACATCATTCCGAATAAGAAACCAAAGTACAAATCAAGCTATCACTCCACAGAGTCCACAAAATTTATGGTAAAATTTTAACAGATGCCTGAAATAGGGAAATGCCTTTTATCAGGCATTCATGTGTTCAAATTTCGTCAATTGAACGCGACAGTTATTGAAGAGATCGGAAACAATTAGGCAGCACTGGCATTGGTCAGCGGTGCGCATATCCGTGGACACTACCCTACTCTCAACAATCATATTTTACTTTGCGATTTTGACAGCTATAAATTATTTAAAAAAAACTTACTATTAGAATTCTACACTATTCTTGATAAAGATATGCTATAAAATACTTTCAAACACGTTAGGGGTCCGTATGAATTTACGATAATGTGAGCCAACGTGTGAAAAAATACCAAAAATCGTTATTTATTTAACAATATAACTATGAACATTACAAATAATAAAATAATTTCTAATTAATTCGTTCCGTTACATAACTATACATACATAATATTATAACACAATAAATAGTGTACCACTTCTGCGAACCCACTGAAATTGCATGAGAATAACTCCAACCTGTCATGAGCCTGGTTAATTATACCAAGTGTTCTTGTAAGAGGCGCCATGGCCAGCACATTTGTCCTATACATATGTACACCAGTAGGGAAGAACGTTGTCGTCTCCATACATAGCGGTCCGGAACGCTGAGGGCAAGATCACCCAGATGAGGTAACGCCATACAAACGCGCTTATTGATAACAGAAATCCAAAACTAATTTTTTTTTATATAAAACTACGATCCACAGTAATAGGTACTTACCCGCAAGTACTACATAGAGGTACTAGGTTACAATGAAGATAAAGTACACACAGAAATAGTATGACCTAAGTGGCTGGCCGGTCACTAACTAGTTTGTATCTTGGCCGCTAAGTGCATGCTCGTAACCCAATATTCGGTAATTGCATCAGAGAGTAGTTATTAGGCGGTCCAGCTAAGACGTTGCATTAATACTAGCGCGTGCCCAGTACATTGGTAATGTAGGCAACTCGATTATAGGCTTATCGTTAGAAATTATCATTATTGGCCCGCAAAAACAAAATTAAGTTGAATTGAAGTTGGTGTTTACAAACACTTCGAAAGTGAAGTTACGCTACGGCGAGATCTAGAGGGCCTTTGAAGAAGCGGTAAGAAACTCCCAATGAGTTCTTTTCCCACTGCTGGGCTAGGTCTCGTAATATGAGATAGACAGTCGTTCGCCACGCTGATCCAGTACGGATAGTACACTTGTAAACACCTTCCAAAAGTTTATATAGAAATCTCAAGTATTTTCACACGATGTTTTCTTTTATCTTTCGGCTTCACCCGCGTGGTGTATTGACAAAATCTATCCCTGTGCCTAATTTCACTCAGTTCTGTTCAGTAATTTTTGCGTGAAGGAGTAACAAATGTCCATTATACCCCACAAACATTCCTATTTATAATATTAGTGGGGTAGCCATTTTATTCGACTTTGTTTTAGTTATGCAATAAAGAATTTTTGTATTTTATTTTATTTCTAAATTCTGTAGATACTTGTATGTACCTACAGACTTACCTCCTCGTTAAGGAAGTTTGCTAAAAAAATATTTTTTTACAATGTAGCTATACTCTGGATTTGGTTTGGTTTGAATGGCCTGTTGGTCTAGTAGTTAGCAAAGCCTGATAAGCCGGAAGTCGTGGGTTCGATCCCCACCCAGAACAATTAATGAGTATGAATGTTTGCTTCGACTCTAGGTGTAACAAATATCTATTTAGGTATGTATTTAGAAATATGTTTGTATGTTTATCAGTTGTATACTTACCATGGCTTCAAACATTGTGGTTACCATAGTACAAACTAATGCTCAGTTTGGAAAAAGATGACCGTGTGAGTTGTCCAAAGATATTTATGTTATAGCCACTATTCAAAGCGTCGTCATCATCCCGACGATAGTATTCAACGTCAGGGTTACCCATTCAATAAATTAGTTGAGCTGGCAACCACATAGTAGGTTTTATATTCATTTATCAGAGCATGGTAGCGTCACGGTCGGTGGCGCGTGCGCACCGGAAGGGCGCGACATCACCGGATGTCCCCAACCCGTGACCTGAACACTCGCGTTCCGTTTCTCTCATATAGCACACGGATACTGCACATATAAAAAAAAAAAAATCTAAATTCGACTCCTTTTCAAATGTCGAATTATTTTTTACTTTTTTTGTGTTAGAGAATCTTTTTTCTCTGTGTACAATTTTTATGAGAGTTAATTTTAGGTGTTTATTACGCAAAAAATGACAAAATTGTCTACTTTCCGTTGAAGTAATGGATAGAGACAGGTTATTTCGTTCAATGTTCACTAGTGGAGTCGAGGGCTCTCGCGTCACCTCAGGCGATTGACGTAAAAAGCCAATAGGACCACTTTGCAACACTTGAGAGGTAAGTGGTTTATTTATTTAGTTCCCTTCCGAGTATTCTAACATAAAAATGCTGCGGCAGGAGATATACAAGCCATATTTGAACTCTGTAACACACAGATGAAATATAAAATGTTTTATTTGTTAATTCCTACTGGTAACTTTGAATAATTTTATCTTTACTCAGTGCAAGTTTGTATGGTAAACATTCTAGAACTTTCTTTCTAGATTCTGTTTGGGTGGTGGAATCGATAGTACGTGATTTTAATTCGTGGATTTATAAATGCATTTTTATACACATTTTCCAAATAGGCTTTGGAGAGATCATTCATAGATTTCTCATATCACTTGCGTAAGATCATCTTTTATAGGGCTCAGTGTACTATTTTAAAATATTTTTTGTCTATGTCAAAATCCATTATTGACTTAACCGTGAAATGATAACGCTAAATTGAAGTTTCTTTTGCTATATTAGTCACCTTTGAGAAGATCTCTTGTCTGGAGCAAATACTAAACGCAGTATCAGGTCATGCTTATCATAAAAATGAATTGTCATCAGGACGGAAGGCTTATACTCCGTAGTGTAAAATGAAGTCTAATTAACGATATATACAACTGTATAATATACGAGTACTAATATACAAACATACACTGAAAGCTAAATAATTTTATTTACTTGTAAAAATATTATGCCTTCTTAAGCATTAAAAATATCTACATAAAATGACTTATGTTTACGTTCGTCGTTCGTCGTTCGTCATGCTTCAACGAAACCCACTGAACTACATGTAAGCGGTTTTGAAAGCGGTATCTATTGTGATCGTTCTCCCAAACATAATTAACAGTCAAACCGGTAACAATGTTTAAAAGGCGCTCAGCACCTAAGACACATCACTACCCTTCAAACAGTTCACATCCCTACGCAGTGGGAAGACACCAGGATTATACTACACGTATTTGGTAAAATATTTGGGGTGTAAAATTAAATTACCTTTCGAAACTGGTATCACGGAAAATGCTTTTAGTGATGCTTATAGATATTTCTGTTTTGAACCACCGCAACTTTTCGGTTGTGTATTCAATTTGGTAAATAAAGATTGAGGTAATGTTTCGTACAGCACATCACTATTCCACTGCTGGATTTGTTGTCACAATATGAAAGATAATTCATACTAATATTATAAATGTTAAAGTATGTGTTTGTACGTCACGTCCAAATGGAGAGTTGGATTTTTTTTCTGAACATAGTTGATGGTCGGAGAGTGACATAGTCTACTTTGTGTCAACATTTTATCCACGCAGCTAGACCCTAATATCTCGCAGTCCAGAACTTTCCTCAAGTGCAGATTGGTAGACAAACACACACCTTTGAGAATTTCATGAAACTCAAGAGAGCAGGTTTCCTGACGGTATACATATATATATACATATATATATATACATATATATATACATATATATATACTATCACTATTAACCGAAGAAAATCATAATTAATTTCCACTAGTGTTCGTTCGCAGCTTCTTCCGTTTCGTAGGTACGTTGATAAAAAGCAGGAAATATGATATTACACATATCTATCCCTGTGCTGAATTTCATTCAGTTTCTTTCAGTAGTTTTAGCGTGACAAACATCCAGTATAATTAGTAAGATTTGACATAACTTCGAAAATAATAAAGGCAGAATTCGAACTCAAACCGTTCAAACGTCGTTCGAAACCACCGCTGTTCCTGATCCAGCTATCTTCAGAGATTATTTAACATTATTCAAACAAATCTAATTATTGTAGCTTTAAGGACTTGTTAAGCTATAGTTAGTCCGTCAATTTGACTTCTCGGGCTAGTCGAAGCTGATCAAAGAAGCGCCGTCACTCGCCCGGAAAATTGCCCGGACCCAATGAATATTATTAAACTTCTCAATAGTTCCACCTACTTCAGCCTTGTTAAGTAAAGCCTGCACAATGTTATGATACTCTTGCGACGGGACTGTGTTGTCGAGAAGACATTTTATAACCGTTTTATAAATAGACATTTTGTTAAGGTTTTTAAGTTGATATTTTCTAAAAGTTTTATAAATATACTGGTTTGTTGGTCTAGTGGTTAGTGAACTTGTACAGGCTGGTACTACGAACAAACTTTTCTGTGATCACCAGGAATGTTTTGGTCCATCTTTATATAGGGATGTATATTAATAAATATGTATGTATGTTTATCAGTTGTCTGTTGACCATAGTACAAGATTGAAATCAGATGGCGGTGTGTGAATTGTCCGGAGATATTTATTTATTTACGATAGATCTATTTATAAATAGACTATTTTTTTTTTCGTTTCTCTTTAGTCGCATCAATACAGTATAGCTAAGGGTCGTGGATGGGATTATTGAAATGAACATATGTATATTTCAGAGCCAATTAAAATACAAATGCTAAATATTAATCCAGACTTGACACAAGCATCAGTGACCATTCAAACACTATCAGCCATTTCTAAAATAATGTTGCACAACGACCAAAACCAATTACCAAACATACCTATAAGAATCGCATATTGAATGAATTAAAACTATTAATAGGTACATCCTACAAATGCTCTTTGTTAATTTCTACTTGTCTCTTTTTCATCCCTAAGGTTATCTGGAAGAAATCACTATTAAGCGATAAAATCGCCTTTTATGAACTACTGCATAACAATAAAATGTAATTTAATATTAATGGTGTGCAATAAATAAACAAAGTGTTTAATAAATAAACAAAGTGTAATAAATAAATAAATAAAAAGATGTATATTAGACTTTCTTCATGTTACCACACAAAAATGTTATTTTAGAACAGCTTCTCTATCATTTCTTCTCTTCTTTGGTGGCAGGAACGGTGTAATAAACTTTCTGAGACGGTATAACAATCAAAATAGTTGACTAGCCTATGATCCAAATTAATATCCATCGATGTCAGTGCTATATTCTGACTGTTAAGCCAGAGAATGTGGGATCGATTCCCACATAGGACAAACTTTTCAATAATATTTGTTATTTGTATGGGTGTAAGCAATATACATATACTCAAGTGTGCATTAAAATATATATTGTATGTAGTTTTTATTTCTTTGATAAAAATAGTACTAGTTAACGCTTAGTTTGGTATTAGAAAACCGTGGGAATTTACACTGTTACTTATTAATGAAAACATGAGAGTATTAAAAATATCTACATGATGATTTTTTTTTCATTTACATAGCAGCTTTCCTTGAATTAAAAAAAAATTGAAATTTATAAGTATATTATTAATACACATGTGAAAAATGAACATATAATTTGAATTAAAAAAGTCAATTATAACAGTTTGAATATGTAAAAAAAATAACAGCGAAAAAATACATTTCTCAAATGTGAGATCTTGGGTACTAAATGCACACACTTTTAACTTTAAAATTTATGTCCGTAATGAAAAGTTGATTATCATCTGCTACGGTAAAGAAAACATCTCTCCTGAGTCCACCAATCACGTCAGCACGGTGGATGGCCTGTCTCCCTCACATTAACCCGAGCCTTGTAATGGGTCAATTCTGGTTTGAGTGTGCCGAACCTATGCATCAAACGTACTAATTCTATTCAGTGTGGGGCCGCGGGGCCGTCTCTCAATAAGCGAGTGGTGAGCTTCCCGCTCCACCGGTCATATTTAGAGATATGTGACGATCCAGCGGTGCCCAGTGAGCTGAAAGAGGATGTGAGTCATTAAGTGGTACACTTTCAGGTGATCTCTCGAGTGTGAGCGCCGCCCGCCCTCGCTCTCCGCCCTCCGCCCTCCGCCTAGCACGACCCGATTCTAGATAATCATGCCTCTATAAAATTAATCCTATTAGATACAAGAGTGAATTGTGGTTAAAAATAATATGGACTTTTGTTTTATAAAATTTAGAACAATTTTTTTTAATATAATAGCTTTTGGTGACTTCGTCGGCGTGAAATAGTTTTCGTTTATTTTACCCCTACCGACGTCCATATTTCAAGAACGCTAAAAGGTATATACGTACATATTTATTTCTTATCATATTGGAGGAATTAGTGGCCAATATAGAAAGCTTTTATGCCGCCCGATGGTCCCCAACGTGATCGCTAACTATCGACAACGAGACCGACGGCTTGACGTTCTCTCCGAGGCACGGAAGCAGCCATGTTATACACTTAACGATTGCTATCTAACGATAACAACCGGACCCGGCCACTTTACGTGCCCTTCTAAGCACGGAAGTGCTCTTAAATCCTGCCAACCGCGCCTGCTGGTGCTTAACTTGTCAATCGCTTACGATCCAAAGAAGCCGATGGGCTATGACCAATTCTATAATATTAGGAATGAAATTAAATTAAAACTGTTTACTTCAGCTTTGAAACCAATAACTACCTTAACAAAAGTCAAAGTTACATCAAATATAGGTTATATTAGTAGGGTAGAATTATAAACTAAATTCTAACGTATACCCTCGTCTACGTAAAATGAATAAACCCGTCCTACATGGTCTCTCTATTGTAGGAGAGTGAGTACAATGAACAGATCAAGCTTAGTTCAGCTCCGTACAATCGATTTTGATGTGAGGCATTGTGACGTTGATTAATACAGCCTCGAACAATGCAGAGCACCTCAAAAACGATTTAGTAGTTTTTGTATCGTAAACCGATCAAATACAAAGTTTATTAAAATATTTAAAAACCTACCTTTAATTATAGAGTCTTAATACGAAGAAATACAAAATTTCATAATTGTATTTTTAACCATTGAGGAGTTTACTTGTCTGGAGCCAATCCTGAACGTAGTATCAGGTCATGTTTATCACAAAAATATATTGTTATCAAGACAAAAACTTTTTGCAAAAGCTCAGCTCTGTAGTGTAAGAGGAAGTGGATCTAATTAAGCTTGCAAGGAATAACCCGAACACCTAACAAACGAATATACTAACATACTAACAAACAATCATACATTGCAAGTTAAATAAAAGCTTGTAATAAAAAACAGACAATTAATTAAATAATATCGTATATAATTTTTTTTTTACTTTAGATAACTTCTTTATTTTAAAAGATTATTTTTACCTTAAATAAGTTATCGCTTGACTACGATCCCATCTGATGGTAAGTGGCAAAGTCCTCGATGGTAACATGCACTAATTTTAGTAGCCTATTCACTCTTGATTCGAAGACATTTGCATTCTAACCGAACGGGAACAATTTTTCGTCTTCCACCTTTTTTATGGCCATTACCAGTCATAAAAATACCAGGCCATTAATAAAAGGCCATATCCACTAAAATGAATACTCGTAAGAGTTACATATTCTCGTGTCCCCAACTCATTCACATGTGTCGCCCCTCTGATGTCGTTCATATCAAACGTTCAGAACTGTGATTCCGCTTAGCGTTACCTGTTACAGATGGATAATTGTTCATTTCGCTAGCACTAATTAGGTGCATTGGAAAGCTGTAGCACAAACACGACTGCTGTAAAAATATCTAACATTTCAAATGGAAACGGGTACTTACGATTTGTTTTTTATGCCGATATTTCCAATTATTTACCACATGACAGCTGAATATTTAATTATTCTAATTATTAAAATTAATAATTAATGAATTATTTTAATTCAAATTAAAACTGATGAAATAAACTTAATTGAAAATAATATTTTGTTTTCAAAAATCTTACTCACAGATATGTCATAATTAGTAATTTCTGGAACCTTCTATGTACATGTTTTTATGGTCTGGCGACAGTAATGTACCAATCAATCAAACAATAAATCGATCATCAGCCAACTTGGTGCAGCTGTTTACTGCAGCAGCATTCAACGGTTTTAAAAAATAACCTGCAGGAGGATTTTTCACGAATCTTTTAGTCTAAAAATATGTAATAGTCTAAAAGGGAGCTCAGCAAAAATTTTTCTAATAAAAATACTAATGTAAAGCTGAATCGTTTATTTATTTATGCTAATCTCAGGAAATAATTTCGGATTGAAAAAATGTTTTTGTATTAGATAGTCCGCTTCCCAAGGTTACAGGATTTCATCTCAGGAAGCGTCTTTATTTCTGCTGGATAATTGGCAAACTAGACTGAAATAGATGACATTGTACACAATTGTAGATTATACAATGAACTTACTGTTAGGATACTTTTTATCCCGAACAATATTTTTATTCCCGCGGGATCGTAGGTAAAAAAAAAGATCATTTGACAGAACAACGTTTCCCAGATCAGCTAGATTTCTTAAAAAAATCCACGAGATTCTTTATTATTATGTCTATATCTACAAAAATACAAGTTTATGGAAATACAAAGGAACCCGCCCATTCGAAACAGAGTTTAATTTGAGAAGTAGATATACATTATAGACATGCCACAGACAATTGTCAACCACAGATAATCAAGCTTGCTTTCCATAGGTCAAAAATATTAACATATTAAAAAAGTCTTACATATCTCTCATAGTATTGTAATTCTCTTTCCAATGGTTGTCTGGAAGAGTTCTCTCTTAGCGATAAGACCGCCAATTTGTATTACATATTTTATAATTTGTGAAATTATTTATGTTAATTCCTGTGGTGTGCAATAGTGTTTGTATTGCATTTGTATAGTAAGTGTTTCTGTTCCGTTCCGTTATCTGTACTAAAATAATTTCCCCACCAATATACCATAGGACATTCCAGTTTAAAGGGTGACCCATAACCGATGCGATCGCTAGCACGCCAGGTATTCGCTTTAAATCCTCTACGGCCATATATGTATGTATACAAAGTGTATTGAATGCACGTGTCAGGCTTCTGCAGGCTCTCCCCAGATTAAGTCTTAAAGACTCTGTACATTATTTCCAGATAAGCTAGCTTAGCGATTTCTGAAAGGAAAATAATTCTGCAATTCCATTTAATAAGTAGTGTTTTTATATATTCATATTACAAAGGTTTTAT
>DWJZ01008512.1:0-11301 GCA_018249125.1 Asbolis capucinus
AAAACAATATTTTAATCACAAAAAACAATATTTTAATCACAAAAAACCATATTTTAATCACAAAAAACAATATTTTAATCACAAAAATCAATATTTTATTCACAAAAAAACAATATTTTAATCACAAAAATTAACAATACTTTAACCACAGAAAAAAATCACATCACAAACACATCATACAATCACAAATCAATACCTAAATCACAAGAAAACAATATTAAATGAAAGGAATGTGGGCCTGTTTTTCGTTATGATACATCAACGACGAGACAACATATTAAAATAAAAATTTAATCAATTCAAGTTTCGATAAAAACTACATTATGCTTATTAAAATTAAGCACGGCGCAGCCAATCAGAAGCCAACAATACACATTTTTATCGCTAATGAAATCACTCGCAAATTTCTGAAGTACGCGGAGCAATAATAAAACTCAAAAGGAACGAGTTCTTAAAATGTCTCCATATATTTTTACGGCTCTGAAATTTATTAGTCGTAAATAGTGTCTCGTGTATGTGGTTTAATGTGGCAATTGGTTTCGTTTTACAATTACCTTCACTTGGATAAATTGATTGGACTATGTGTTTATAAAGTACTCGAACCTAGTCACACCAGACGCCTCCAGAACCCGTAACTACGTAGTTCGAATTCGTGGTTTAATACCTCTGTTTTAAGGTCTTTTATCTAACGAGGTATTGTACCAGGCGCCTCATGTTACAAAATCTTCTAAAAATTCAGTCAGAGCGCAGGGGTAAGAGAGGAGAGAAAAGTAGAAGGTTCGAAATAGTGGACTCGATTTAAATTTATGAGCATGTATCTTTGTATATTTAGTAAAATTCTAGGTATTTTATAGATGATTATTTCAACATTTTGATGAAAAGCACTTTAATAATGTGATAAGCAAATTTTTTTTTGGAACGATTGTCTATCATCACGTGCAAACGCTCATCACGTGAATACCCGTGAACGGATTGCAATGAAACTCGACAAAGTTGCTACATGAAATTCGGATTATAATTAAAGATACTTTTTATCCTGAATAATGGGAGCTGAAAGTTTATATGATATTCTTTTAAATGTTAATCGGTTTGGAAGAAAATTGTAACGAATCTTCTTTGTTTTAATAAATTAAACGTATTTCTCACTTTTTTATATTTTGTAAATAGGTAGAAAGGAAAAAAAATGAGAATGCTTTAAATTTTTTGATACAAACTCCTTGATTATCCGTATTTGTCTAACTGTTTACGTTTGAGAATAACAGATCCTTTATTATAAACATAAAATCAGCGTTTGTCTAATTCTAGGTACTTTCCTGGAATCATCTGGAAAGTTTTTCCATGGCCACTAAAGTCGAGCAGTAAACACATTTAACGGACAAATACTAGTTATGTCAAGTGGTATAAGGAACCGTTTATTTAACTAAAGCACCTACTTACTTCTGATACATTTTTTACTCCTCCCTCCGTATAGAGGATCTAATGACGCAGCTGTGGGACGAGTTACTTGAACTTGCGACATTTATTCAGAATACTGTTGATTTTAATATGAAATAAAAATAGCTAATAGTGTTTTAGAATAATCCGTTAATGCTGAAATACATCTTATAATATATGAAAATTTTACTTATAACTAATTGGTAATTATAAGCATTATGCTTACCCAGGTCATTCTATACAAAAATAAATTATTTTCTATAAGGTCACGCATAAATAATAAATTGTGAATTCATGATGATTATCACGAATCTTTCAATGTTAAAATTGTAAATTTATAATAACTCGAAACTCAGTACTAAGTACTTCAATAAAAAAACAAATTAACATTTTATAAAATTGTATTTGTAATAACTGACACGTACTGAAACCGACGAAAAAAACGTACCCCTGCTCGACAAAAACTGCTAAACGCTCAATAAAATCAACAGCGACACTTTAAAAGTCATTGCGCCATTACCAGGAACCGCGGCTTGCTGTAAAAATATTTCAATTGAAAAAGATGACAGAGCCGTAGACATTGCGAAGGTTTTTCCTTGCTCTAAATTCATTAGAAAACTTCGTAACGCATCCGTCGAGCGCGCGCCCAGCGAGCGGTGCATACCGAGTTTTTTACTCCCTCACTCTAACGAGATGGATATAATCACGAACCTTTCAAAGACTTTGTTTCAAAGAATCGAAAATAATTAAATATACTGTTTGCTCAAAATGTATACAATTATGGACGATGCTTGGTTTTGGTTTACTCTCACGATGGAACAATTTATTTTAATATTCCTCGAACAGTGATTTTTTCTTTGATTCTATATATATTTTTTTAAATATAGTACGCATTCGACTGTGCTATTATATGCAATTTTAAAAATAGGCAGACACAACATAAAATAACAATGTAAATCAAACACAACATAAAATAACAAAGAAAATATATATCAGCCTACTACATTGATTTTAGAATAAAACAAATAATAATTTAGTAATTGTATCTATTAAAAATTGTATAGACTGTAAAAGGATTTTCGACTTAAGTAGGTAAATACGTAATTCAGGTACCTACTTAAATTTTTGTGTGTTAATTACAATTACATCTTATTCTCGACAATACTAACACTTACTTAAATATTAAAGTAAATTAAACATTAAGTAACAATTTTTAGTACCACACGTTATGCTTTTCCGTTATAATTTTGAAAATAATTGATAAGAACACTACTTAACCCATACAGCATTACACATGTATAGGATGACTTGTGGTTCATCACAATAATATTTCCTATGTCGCTAATACTGCTGATATTATGAATCCGAAAGTCTGTGTCCGTTTCCGTCTTTCACGTAAACTACTGAAATATAATCGCGAATAACTATAAAAGAATAATAGGCTCCTCTTTATCGACAATCCACTCGAGCGAACCCGCGAGACAAATCTAGTACGTAGATAAATTAAAAATAAATAAATGAACAGTCCTTACCTTGATCTTCGTACCATGCCCTTACCTTACAAAGTCTTAGTTAGTACGACCAATTAAACTTGTCCAAATCAGGAGAATCCCTGTTTTTGCGATGCGCGGCCGCAGTTTGCAAATGCCGAGAATTTTCGGCCAAGTAAAGCATTCGTGGAATAATCTCAACCCATTTGCTTTTACTTCGAAACATTTTTTTCTATATTTAGAGAAAATTGTTCGCTCTATAAGTACATTGAAATGTCTGTATTTAGAAGACGGCGTCACTTTGTACTGTTGTACAGTAATGTTACTGTGCTTTAATTAGTTCTATTTACTTATCTATTACGTACATTTTTTTTCTTTAAATGCAATTTTTTTTAATCTATTTATTATTTTGTAAAAAACTACATCAGAATGGGAATACCATTTCACTAACAAATACATTTCAAATATTTTGTAGATACTTTACTATTAGATAAAAATAAACAAAACAGTGCTAATTACAAACAAACAGTGCTTTTGTGAAATTAAATTATGATAAAAAATTATGTGACGCTTAGAAACCTACATTAGGACATCAATTGTACTAATATAGACTCGTCATTTAATATAAGCTAAATAAGAATAAATCTTATAAAAGGCCACAAAACGAATAAGAGTTTTAAATTACATAGAAGGGAACAAAAAATGTTGTATACCGTACTAATTGGACGCCCCAGTATCAACCATAAAGAGATTTGGCGCCTCGTCTACAGGGATATTTAGAAAAATTAGAGTAGGTACATAGTAGACAATTTAATAAATACGGTGAAATTTCATTTCAATGGTTAATGTACTTAACAATAACACTTTATAAGTAAAAAGTATCAAGACTTGTTTACTGTTTCTTATTGGCTTTTTGCAAATCAGACTAAAATAAAAAAAAATACAAAATCCTTAAAAGCAAACCAACAAGCTCTTAACACAAACAAAAAAAATCCATTAGCATCTTCTGAAGTATTAATGCACTTTGCGCAAATCAACACAGATCATCAATAAACACCCGTCAATATCCAAGATAAAAATAAAAAGTAAACAAGACAGAATCCTTAAAAGTAATTACTAGTTCTTACCTCAAACAAACAAAGGTTTCTTTATATGAAGTGCACAACACAGGAATACGAGTGGCGCATGATTAGCGGTGGACGCGGCTGATTGCCAGCCCAATTGGGTCTTATCCGCCCGCACATGGGAAATATTTTTAATCAACACCTCCATTGAACTTACGAGCGGCCGTACGTGAGCGAACCGCACAGGGCCGCATTCTGCCGGAACTATAAATCATATCTTACCTATTGTGTACAGTATACAGGGAATTTTTGTGTTATAAAGTGATTTCAGTGTGTTATGTATTTTATTTTTAAATGTTTTATATGTTATTGTTTTTTGTTTATTTAGTGAAAGAAGCATGTCGGCAGCCAATGTATTCGTGGTTCCCTTGATCTAGTAAAATATAGATAGTTTATTTCCCCATAGCCACTAACAACTCACTTATCGAATATCGAAATTGTTGTAATAATTATTTGACATCAGCGACAGCCAGGTACTTTTAAATAAGTAACCGATTAAAAACATTTATTTAATTGCTATTAATAATTGTAATCACTCGTCTTTTATTAACATAAAATAATTATACTTCAAATATACGATGAATTTATATTTCATTATAATAATTGAAGTAAATTACATTACCATAATTATTGAAATAGTTTAATGCCCAGTATTTTTAAATAAATGTACAAGCAATCTTTTAACATTTTATACGGCCAAATTACGGGACTTAATATAACTCTTACAATTCTGTATTAGTATCTCGATCGGGTAGACATCTTTATGTGTGTGTGTAGTATTTTTTATTTTAAATATTTAGAAAAGCACAGGTAGAGATGTTATATTATAAATCCGCCTCTGGTGTAGGGGATGCGGAGTGCGGGTGGCGGCGGGCGGCGCTTGATTGGCGCTATGAATGTGAGCAGATTGCATCCCCGCTTCCGCCTGCGCTCCCGCGCCCGCGCCCGCTCGCAACATGCACCATCTTTGCTACAGAAAATTTTACACAATGCAGTTTTTAACGAAGTTATTGGCGTTTCAAATAAATATACCTACCTATACCTCAGTCACGATAGAAAAAGAATGACTTACAAGTTGAATGGTAAACGTAAACATTCTTTTTAAATTGTGGCCAAGGTATAATTTGTTTATGGGATTTGTCTTGTCGCTCTTCATAAGTACAGACTGAGGAAGGTACTAGGGGTCGACCAAACGCCACGGGTTGCGTATCACCCTGATAACTGCGACGACGATATAGCGAGATTTGTAAGTAAACTAGCATAATAACTTACTCGCTTACCCCCAATACAATAATTCATGGATACGGCTGCCATGGACTACATAAAAACAATTTTAAGCGGAGAACAACCATTCATCTGTCACATAAATACCTGCCCCAGCCGCCAAACAATCATTTGCTTCGAAGACAGGGCTACTACCAAATTACACGGTTATCAAATACCAATTTCTGGACGCGGCTTCGCCCGCGCCTTTTGTTCATAAATGTGGTATTCCAGATTATAATCTATCTCTGTGCTAGATTTCATCTTAATATAATAAAGGTGCACATCATCCCAGTGGAGCCTACAGTAAGAATAAAATCTATCCTATGTTCATTTCCACGAGATCTATCCGTATGCCAAATTTTTAAATTTATAATATTAGTAGAATTAAATTAATATTACATGTACGAATATTATATCATAGACAGGGCAATTTAAAAGATTATACTGGGAAAGTCAATATCAATCTTCCACACAACTTTATTACAAGAATATGTTTTATAAAGTAGAAAAATTGGGAACAAAATGAAGTTTCATATCACCGGGTTAAATTTATGAAGCTAAAACTGAATGTTATTGAAAACGTGACTTACATGTATATAGGTCATGTGGTACCCAGCTTTATACTACTACACATGGGAACTGTTTCTTGTTATCATTAAACAACTGCTGGCCACTAAACCCTTCAGTAATCCGAATTGGAGCAGCGTGGCGGATGCTGCAGTCTTCCTCAGCATGACGGGAGATCTGTGCTCATTAGTTTGCTGGATTGAAGCCGCGACTGATAATATTTCTGCGACCTATTTACGGTGGGTCTTCAAAAATTTCATGTTAGAATTTCGGTTAAGTAAGATTTCACTGTCAGTCTGTTCATGCGTCAAAACGCTGAAGGGCGGGTCTTCATCATTGCACCCCATAACTGTCCCACTGCTGGGCTCGGGTCTCCCTCAATGTCAGAGTGATACAGCCATAGCCCACAACGCTGACCAAGTGCGGACTGGTAAATTTATACATTCGAGAACTTTATGAGGAACTATCGATAGTAGTTTTAAGGAGTCTTTTTTTCTTACTCACAGTTACAGATAGCACTTACTACTTGCGGCAATATGTCATACTCATTTTTTTTCATTAAAATATTCATCCAGTTTATAATAAACTTTCGTCATAAAAATGCTTTCGACATCTTTAAATTTATAAAATGACTTTTCTGTCAATTATAATGGAATGTTGTTACGGATTTTAACACAGCCATCTCGCCTAAGAGAAAGAGGAAAGGTGATAGAAGAATAACAGAGAAGAAGAGATTAGTCATTGAATTAATAGGAAGGAAAAAATGGGAGTCTGGTTCTCCAAACAGCTGAAATAAAACAATTTACTTTAGACGGAACGATGAAGCTAATCGCTAGCAATACCCTCAGGATTTGACTGGGTGACATAAGGCGGTGCCTAGCGCTATAACCTCGTCCGTTGTTCTGCAGAAAGCAAATTAAATAAGTACCTATTCTATTATATAAGGTATGTAAGTAGATAGCAAATAATAATCAAGTGCAATCAAAATTTGCTATTGCAGTTCCGAAATCCCGAAAAAGGCAGCCTACACGTACCGTTTCATAAGTTTTCCTGAGCACATCTAGCAATCACTGAACGCCTTCAAGAGGTAATTGCAAGCTGAAAGAAGGCCCGTAACGTCATAATGGACGACCAACTGTGCTCTGGCTCGTATTATTAACGACGTGTATTGTAATCACGCGGCGGGCGATCGCCTTCGAAGGTAGGGCGGTATTAAATTCCGACAGCTACGTGATAAATCGAAATTGGAAAAGTTTAATAATGTTCGGTTGCTCCGAAAGCAATAAAACCGTTTATAAACGGGCATAAGCGAACTAGACGGGCAACAGGGACGCCTTCGAGCCTTTTACGGACTCTTAGGTGAGTCCGATTTGCGTAACGGGCTCCAAATTGATTTTACTCCTATCTGATGAGCTCTATTTAAATTGAGTTTAAGAATAGTATGAGGGGTCACTATTCAAATACCGCAAAGAATTTATTACAAAAGCGATAACTAAATTGCACTCAAAATACACTATAATGAAAATAGCATTGTTGCAATACTCGACAATCGCAAATATCCCTCGCAGTCGCAACTCTCATTTTCAAAAGTCAAATGCCTGACCTCTTACTCTATTTATATCACTCAGTTTCCACTCTTCGAATCCCTCACTCTCCCTCATCATCTTCATCAACAACCAAACAACACCAAAGCTCAGGTAGAAATACCCGTAATCAAAGTCGTTGTGGTTCTCGTTCATTCTCATTGTTTACTCCACATTTGTTGGTTTCAAAGATGGCTATTGAATATTTATGTAAGAAGACTATATTGCCATAGTATAACTTTAGTGATGAAAAACAACCCTATAATTAAAATCAATTTGCTAATAAACTTCTGCTATGAGCAATAATAATACTTACAATCTTTATATTTAAACAGCAAACATGTCATCATGTCAAACATGTTATAAAACCTAAAATAGGAACAATATTTGCAACCGACGCACCGATAGCCAGAGAGGTTAGCTGATCAATTCAGTGATATAAAGAGTCATTATAGATTCATGATATTTCAAACAGCCCCAGCGACGTGGTCTACACGGTACTACACTAATCAGCATGACAACAACCTCAATACTTCACAAATAACGGCTAAACAAGAAGTTGCAGAAACTTCCGAAGACTACAAATTATGTTTTGATATTATAAACAATACAGCAAATAATATTATTTACATATTCAAATTACGTCTATACAAAACTCGTGTTTTTAATTATAAACTTAATTTGGTTATGATAAATCTATGGTAATTTTTACCTCGAGCTCCCAACCCTCTGCAACGGCAAGGGTAGAAGTAATTACTTCTTTTCTTTGTAATAAAAACGGATTTAACTTTTGCTCAGAGCTTGAGCGGCCTATTCACGTCGACTATTTATAATGACAGAAACTTACGCAGTCTAATTAGAAATGTTCGTAGCACATAATCTTCTAATATATACCTGTCTAATAACTTTCTTCGTTTTGTAATTGTATTGTTGGTTATTTCACGCCTTATTGTAGTCACATGGTTTTTAAATAAACTTTGAACCATGAATTTTATAACAAAGTTCAGGTCGCATTCTAAAAATCTTTGGTGTTCAGGGAGAGGCAATACCTACGTCCATTGAACGCCTTGTTGTACAGGGAAACAAGGCCGCGAGGTCACTCATGCGAAGGACTGACCAAAGCAAGTCTGCGGTGGGTGGTCCGAAATGAGTGTACCAAACTATGCAGAAGCCGGCCAAAATAGGCAGCTGGTCGTTAGGCAAAATACATCTGCCCCCACTCTTATTTCATGATGACCACGACCGCTCTGTCAAGAGTGTTATGACAAAGAATAATTATCAATGGTTAAACAATACTATTGTCCAAAGCCGAATGAAAAAAAATTCGACGAATGATGCCAGAATTAATCGATACATCAACCAACAACCCCATCATAATATTCGAGTAACATGCTTAATTCAATTTCCATTCTCGCTTCACTTAATTCGGTTGTCTGTGGTGCGTATTAATTATGCTAAATCTCAGTCACATTATAAGATAACTATTTCATATTGCTGCTAATCTCAAATAATTTGTGGAAGCGATCGCAACCAACTGAAGCGACGATCCGTGTCAATTTGTAATTCTTCAACGGTCTTTTTATTAAATTTGTAACATTCAAGAAAGTTCTTAATTACAGTGATGGCAATTTCTTTCCCAGACTATTCTACGAACACTTAGAATTAAAATGCGAATAATGTCATGATATAGAGCGCGTATTTTGTAACATGTTTTTATTAGGTCGACGTGTTACTATGTTCTTACGTAATAAAATCTAAGAAGGCTAGTATCATCTCTTTTTTATCATCTTAAGACTTGACGTAATATATTTAAATTACATGAGAAGAATAATTATATTATGGTACCACTAGCTGGTCTCATGATGAAGCTCGAAGGTGGGAGACGGAAGTCTGGAAATAATTTTGTAACAATGTGTCACATTGCTAGTCTCTTCAATAGAAATAAATTTACAGTCATGTGTTTTATTGTTACTCAACGAAAATTATACATATAGTAGCGTAAAATTGTTACGCAACGCGAATAGTTTTACAGAAATGTGTCACATTGAACTAAACGGCAATATTTGATGTGTTACACTGTTACGCGAATAACTTTATAGCGATGTTTTTGTTAAACGGCGTTTATTTTTGTCGGTGTAACATTGTTACTTGTTACTTAGGGAGTTTTCCTTAATGATAATTCCTAATTAACTCATCCAGTTCGGACGGTTTAGATCGGTTTTACGTCTTAAAAATGTATTTTAACCGACTTCAAAAAAAGGCGGCGATTCTCAATTCGACTGTAGTGTTTTCTTTTTTTATAAGTTATATCTTTTTACTAGGTCTACCAATTTTGATGATTTTTTTTATTTCAAAATCTAGTGCTTGTCGTGTGGTACCGTCTAATTTAAGCGATATCCGACGATTTAGTAATTGTTGATTAGCCTTATTAATGTATACTTAAATAACATCGACTAAGACGTTGATATTCTCATTTTATTATTTATCGAAGTGTTTGGAAGGTATTTTTAATGATAAAAAATATTATTAAACTCATACAGTACAATAAAGGTGCAATAGCAACAATAACGTTAAAGGAACGCTTTTAATTCGCTTCTATTGTACGTGCATTGATATCAATTACTCGGAAGCCAGGACTGTACACGAGCAGTTCCATAAAGCCGCTAATCCCGGTCCACGAGCCACAATTTGTCGAAACGGTTATGTTATTGCGGTCTGTAAGCTGCGGTCACAACTGTCGTCGTGATTTTTTAAATATTGTGCATTGGTATTGTTTTGTTTTTTTTTATTAGTGACGTTTGAGTGGATTCTTTGTTTATTGCCCAAGCAAACAGTTTTATGGATTGTTCCAATAATAACTAATGGTAGCTGTAATAGCTGTTGTTTGGCCTGTCGTTTAAAAATTTAATTTTTCCCTACAGAGCGTATATTGAAAACGTCATACAGACAAACCTATTTAAACCATTAATTATATCTGTGTCTTTAACTGCCATTATATAAAGAGTTTGTATTTTCTTAATATTGTTTTACACATTAATTATTACTGTTGCATTTCGTAAATTGTAAATAACTGCCAAATTTTATTTTTCGTTGTTACTGGAATCTTCCCTACCTTTACTTCGGAAGAACCCGTTACCAGAATAAAGTATTTATTGTTACATAACTGTAACAGTTATTCATAGGTATACCCTATACTTGCGGACTTATTTGTAGATATCGATGTCCACTATAAAACTGTAGTACATCACTATGCATTATTGACAATAATTTCAGCAGTGTATGCGGTTAAAGGATTTTCTTTTTGAATTTCTTTCATAAGTTTTAGATTAACTAAGTTTTTATACAGATCCGTTGAGTTTTTAAAAGTATTTTGCAGTCTATGTTCATGAGGTACGATGTAGGATTTCTAGTGGCAAAAGAATTTTTCAAATCGATCTAGTAGTTTCAGAGCCTACTCTCCTTAAAGTAACAATAAAATCTTTCCTCTTTATAATATTAATAATAATCTTTATTGCAAGCCAATTTATCCATAACCGTGTGTTAGTAGACTTTGTTTGTAACAATTTACCTTATAACCTAAGTTAGTGCTGTTAGTAAACAAAAAATAAATAAATCAAGTTTAGTATATTATATACATATCTATATTAGTATAGATTATTTTTGAATTAATAATTGAATAGAGCTATAAAACAAGTTCAGCTCTGCAACTAGATCCCTCGTGGATCGCCAGAGAAATAATTAAACGGAATGAATATGCCGCTACCCTTCCATGTCCGGCTTCAATGTCAGCGGACTCAATTTGTCGAAACTGTTATTGCTCGGGTCGAACAAGCTCCG
>DWJZ01008513.1:0-11300 GCA_018249125.1 Asbolis capucinus
ATCCATTCATACATCCATCCATACATCCATCCATTCATCCATTAATCCATTCATCCATCCATAGATCCATTCATCCATCCATTCATTCATTAATTCATCCATCCATCCATCCATCTATTCATCCATTCTTCCATCCATTCATCCATCCATCCATTGATCCATCCATTGATCCATCCATTCATCCACATATCCTCACAAACTTTCACACTTATAACATTAGTACGATAGGACATACAAACAACAAACAAACATACGCTTGAAGAAACCTTCTGACAATCGGGTAAAATGAAAACTACCAGGGGTGCATAATGTGAATACAATACAACGTAATTATAGGTAGCTACGGAATCTTTCGTTAACTTGACACGTACTTGGCAGATTTTGTTTTTTTCTACATCAAACACATACGCTCGAAATGACAATCGGGTCAAAACAAAAGTACCAGGAGCACATAACATCAACAGTGTAAAACCTAATTATATGTAGGTTGCTACGGAATCTTACCTTAACTTGATACGCACTTGGCCGGTTTTTTTTTCTACCATAGAGAATATTTTTATTATTAATCTATGTGTCCTATCTCTATATACCTTCGCTTCGGGTCTAAAACTATTTGTTTCTTGTTATTGTCTCTTATTGCCTTCAGTTTTCATAATAACTACATAAATTATTTTACGTGTGGAGTTTTTAGATTTAAAATAATGATACAAAAGTCATTTGAATTCAAATTATTTCGTCTATCATAAAAACTGGTAACGTAACGCAAGTTAAAAAAACATATAAAAACGTTTTTTTACCCTAAATAATTTAGCGCTTGACTAAGATCCCACCTGATGGTAAGTGGCGACGAAGTCTTCGATGGTAAAGCGCACTAACTTAGTAGAAGCGTATTCAGTCTCGAGTTGAAGACGTACATGGTAAATGAACAGAAACACAGACATTAGTTAAACCAAGATTAGCACAATGTTAAGTAACGCCATCTAGTGAAAGTTGTCATAACTAATACTGCATACAATAGGTGTATCATAATGAATTACGGATCAAGAAACTTTTTTTGAAAGCGTTCATATTCTTTCCTCGTGAGCCTTAAAAACGACTTCCTTTTCCAAAAAAGTTTAAAAGTAGCGTGTGACAACTCTGTATCACATTTTTTCCCGTGTTTTATGTGTGTTAAGCAGGCAAACGAGGAGACAAGTCACCTGATGGTACGTGATCACCGCCGCCTATGGACGTTAACAACACCAGACTGAGGCGTTACTAACGCGTTGCCTGCCTGGAAGGAAGATATAGACCCGCATACCCGGGAAAGAGAAGGAAACAATCGAACCGGTACAATACTAATGCAACTGGGTTCAGTTACGACAGCAACTGACCCCAGATACACCAAAAACATACTTCAGGACGGGTGACAGATGAAGAATGGGGAGGACGATGGATGAAGGACGGGGAGAAAAAGAGAAGAACTGGCTCTCAAGCCAAAAGAAGTACAACTTCAATTAATAACAAATCACCACGGAATACCACAAATGTGTATGAAGGAACTTAGTAGTATAATATTTCTTCACTCGGAACAGTATATTATCATCGCTGCAAACACGAACCACTTAAAAATAAAACGATGTAAGTTACTCTATTTGGGATGTAAAGTACCCATATTTTCCCGCCATTTCTTTATTTAACGTCCACAGATAACACATTATCCTCTCCAACTTGTTTGTTCAATAAAAACGCATTTGCGGTAAAAAGTTGAAATAAACTAAAGGTGCTTGTCGAGTTGACACATGCAGTCGCCATGTGAACATTTAAACGTATTTTTAGTTTGACAGCAAACTTGAATGTGTTACTCTGTGGCAGATACTCAACGATTTGATGTCGTGTGTAAAGAACGTAAAGTGTTTTTTATTTTTATTTAATAAGCGGGAAAATCAGCTGAAAGCTCACCATACAGGCAGATTTTAAAAAGGCTTACTCTGGCAGATTGCAAACGTGTACAGATTACTCAACGATTTGACGTCGTGTGCAGAGTACTTAAAAGATTTTTGTTTTTATTTGACGAGCAGGAAAATTAGTTTGGATTTCATCATACAGGCGTTTTCTAAAAAGGGTTACTCTTTGGTAGATTGTAAACGAGTACAGACTACTCAACGATTTAACGTGGTGCATAGAGTATTTAAACGATTTATGGTTTTTTTTATTTTATTTAATGAGCAAGAGAGTCAGTTCGGCTTCCATCATAATCGAAAATTGTTAAATGTGAGATACATTTATGGCAGATTGCAAACGAATACAGAGTACTCAACAATTTGACATAGTGTATAGAGTACTTAAAGCATTTTTTTATGAGCAATAAAGTCTGTGTCAATAATACCTAAGAATCACAAAGACCTAGACTCCTCGTGTTATACAAAAACAGTCAAAGTGCTGATGTAAGAGATATAAGGAAACATCAAAATAATACATCATTGGACAATTAAAAAATGAGTATATACATACATTACTCAGCAACGTCTAATATGAGGTCAATCAGTCTAATGTTTTGCTAGAAATAATTCGCCCTAGATGGTTCGTTACAAACGTAACATGCGATATGAAATAAAACGATATATGAAAGTCGTTCGTTCGATTTATTTTATGAGCTGCAAAAACTTTAAATGACCTGGAGAAAACCGGGTACTATATAAAACATTACTTCCACTCGTATCGTAATAAAATCGATATAAAATATGGTGGTGAACCTTGTAAACGGATGCGGTTAAAAAAAGTAAAATTGACACGACACGGGTTTAAAAATAGAACGCGTTCCCGCGCGTTTGCCTTTTTTCCAAAATGGCGACATTAATTTTTTTCCCGCGCTCGCTCGCACGTTTCTTTTTTGAATTTATATTGTTACCGAGAAAATGTGATTTGAGATAAAAACTTAGCACGCCTAACGACGAATTATTGGTTTATTCATCACTGCAAGCCATAACTGTCCCACTACTGGGCTACCTCTTCTTACATAGTAAAGGGTCCAGACCATAGTCCAAGCTGGCCAACTACGGGTTCACCTTCGAGAACTTTATGAGGAACTTCTTCGTTTTCTTAATTTTCCAACAATCTTCGTTATATTGCAACCAAATTACAAAAAACCTAAACAATCTATCTTTCTTAGGAATCACTCTATCTATTGGTGACAATCGTATGAAAATCTGTTCAGTAGTTTTTGAGTAAATCGCGAACAAACACGCGGCGGATTTTTCTTTTATACATGATATCATAGAATTGTTTTAAATATCTTGATAAGTTCCATTGTATGCACAAAATGTGATGTTATCTAACGTGTTATGTTAATTTTATGTATTAGTTTATAAATAACCAGTAACCAGCAGTCGGCCGCTTCGCAGAACCCGTGTTAACTCGCGCCTCACAATGGCTAGTTAACTTTATCGGGAGTCATATTAAAAAATATATAATTTTAAAATAATTTTTGAGTGTGGAAATATTATGTCTACAAGCTTTTATTTAACTTGCAGCGTATGTTTGTATATTAGTATATTTGTTTGATACGGGTCAAATCTTGCAGGCTTAATTAGACCCACTTCCTCTTACACTGTGGAGCGGAAATTTTGTATAAAGTTTCCATTTTGATAATAATGCATTTTTATAACAAGTATGACCTGATACTACAATCAGGATTGGCTCTAGACAAGGGAAGTCCACAACGGTTAACAATACAATTATAAAATTTTATTTGTTAATTTGTATTATGGATCTATAATCAAACGAGCAGGCTAGTCACCTGATAAGTGGATGTTATCGTTAGATTACAATCGTTAAGACTTGTAACAATTTTTAGGCGGCATAAAAACATCCTTAACCTGCACCACCTCACCAATTCACAGTAGAGGAGTGTGATGTATCAAACAGACCTAGTTCAGTATGAAAAACCCGTGCTCAATAGACCATCAGTGAATTAAAAACTGTACTGTATAAGTAACCAGCTGGCGAGATCAACGTTGGTACAACGCTGGTATGACGTTGGTACAACGTTGGTACAACGCTGGTACAACGTTATTACAACGCTGGTACAACGCTGGTACAACGTTGGTACAACACTGGTACAATGCTGGTACAACGCTGGTACAACGCTGGTACAACGCTGGTACAACGCTGGTACAATGTTGGTACAACGTGGTCTAACCATTGATTAAAATACTAACATGTCTATTAAAAAGTACAGGTTAGGTTAGGGTTTGTATGTGTAGGGTATGTATATTTTTGTAAAAAAAATAAAAATAAAAAAAATGTCCAAAAATTTAAAAAAAACTTAAGGGATCATCCCTTATCACTTAAGGGTGTAAAAAATTGATAGTAGCCGATTTTCAGGCCTACTGAATATGCAAATAAAATTTCTTATAAATCGGTCAAGCCGTTACGGAATACGGTAACTCACAATGTGACACGAGAATTTTATGCAAAAACTAGGATTTCGTAAAAAACTCAATCGAAAAGTCAAAAAAGTTTAACTTCAGTTTAACCGCGTATAAAGTCAAAATAAAAAGCGTTACACGCACTTATATTTTTCATTAGTTGTACTCGGCGTTGCTACGCGTCAACTATGTACATATGTCCCATCGATATAAGTTTGATACCTTTTCCAAAGAATGCTGAACAAAGTTGCTAAAGACAAGCTCGATCTCCTATCATTTCAGAGTCTATAAAGGACAAATAAACTCACAAACTAACATTGATTTTTATATATAAAGATGTTCACATATAAATGTTATTGTACTCTTATAAATATGTTAATATTTACCCAATTATTTAAAATATTTACCTTAACTGGCGAGGAATTAAATAATGAATCATGTATTTATGTTACTTAATGTAAATTCTTATTTTCTGATGTCATTATTTCATATAAAGTAGTCCAACGCATAATTACTGAATGGCCTATAAAATTGTTGATGACATTTTTTTTAGACGGTCAACCATTATAGAGAAATCTGTACCTGCCAATGGACAGAAAGCTGTAGAAGACTAAGATATAATTAAATATATAATAAAAATTATAATTAAAATAATATTTAGCAGGAATGTACTTAATGCCACAGACAATGGTTTAGCACGAACCTACAGACCATTCTGGGAAAGAGCTTCGTACAGGTAATTAAACCCAGCTACACGGATGGACAGTGTGCTAGATATGACATCGTGTGACACGCTGTCAGAACTGTCACGTGTCAACAAAATTTGAATTACCCAGCTACACGGATGTATAGTGTACTAGATATGATATCGTGTGACAAGCTGTCAAAACTGTCAAGTGTCAACAAAATTTGAGTTTGAAAACAAAATTTTTGGTTATCCTATTCATGCTAAATGCGAAAGTTTGTGAGGCTGTATGTTTGTTACTGCTTCACGCAATAACTACTGAACTGATCTGAATGAATTTGGCACAGATTATAGTATGAAATGACATATAGGCTACTTTTTATATGAAAAACTTGTAACTAGATTTTTTACTGAATAATAGTGACCTACACTGTGTTTTTCAAGAACACAGATGGCACAGTAACCTGATATTCCTGTTTCCTAAAATTACACGAACTATATTTTGTTCTACGATGATCTTTTTTATCAAAAAACTGACTTTAAATGCCTCTAACAAATAATAAAATGAGAATATAATTGCCAACATAGTCGTAGCCAGTTAAATATACATTATTAAAAATAACTCAAAAACTGCTCGTTAGATGTTGCTCAAAATAATATTTGACCATATGATAATTCCAGCTTTCGAACAAAATCGGTTTACTACTACTGTGAATTATCAAAATCGGTCTACTCAGTAACAAGTTCTGACTTAATATATAAAAAAACAACACGAATTGAGGACTGCCTCTTTTTTAAAATCCGTCAAAAACTAAATATTATTCCTGCTACCTCGATATACGAGTAGTGTATATGGGAAATAATTTATCACATGCACACATACACTGCGGACACACACACATAGTTAATTAATTATTCAAAAACCTCTCAGTTCCACCTCGCGTCGCGGCACAATATGTCCACACCTACACAAGGACCTGTAGTTAATTATGCCATAGATCATCACCCAAGGTATTAAGATATTCTCTGTTTCACAGACAGCTTATATGAAAATATGACGTCATTATCACAAATACTGGCAATGGTCTGGCAATTATCTTTTTGTGAAGCCCGTCTTGCTTGAATCAGCCGCCACACGATTCGTCACGTTCTATCCGGCGGCTGGGAACCAGTTCTCTTACTCCCCGTCTTCAGTCATCCTTCTTCCCGTTCTTCTTCTATCACTCGTCCTGAAGTGAGTTGTTGATGTATCTGGGGTCAGTTGCTGTCGTTATTGATCCCAGTTGCATTAGAAATATACCGCTTCCCTTGTTTCGTTTTCTTCCTCTCGTATGCGGGTCTTTTACTTCCTTTCTGGCTGACAACGCATTAGTAACCCCCTGGCTGGTTCTATTAATGTCCATGGGTCTGTGATTACTTACCATCAGGTGACTTTCAGGTCGTGTGACTGCTTATCACGTAAAAAAATACAAAGAACGTACTCCAACTTATGTCACATCTAGCGCTATTCTAGTATCCGAGGCAAAACGTAACAAAACCACTTACAAGGAATTTTTTAATGGCCACCGTGCTTAAATACAAAGCTTACTTGTTAATTTATTTTGCAATTTTCGAGATCATATCTCCCGCTAACAAGTTTGTGACAATGCTGGCTGAATATATGGGAATCCTTTGCCTGCGACACGGAATAAGAAAAACAAAAGTGGTAAGCGTGAGCTGTAATTTGTAATGTTGAATTCCGTATAACTGTTTACAAGCCTACTAATATTATAAATTCGGAAGTTTTTAATTATGGATGGATATTAGTTACGTCACGCAAAATCTACTGGATGAAATTTGGTACAGAGATAGATTATTATCTTGAATAACACAGGCTTCTTTTTATCAACGTATCTAACACAGGCGAAACCGCGGGCAGACACTAGTAGATAATAAATATTTAGTATTTTTTGTCGTAATGATGATTAAAAATTACATGATGCGTTTGAGGCAAACACAAAATTCGGGTACTTGAAAGCCTCAATGTGAATTTTATATAATGACAAAAGAAAAGTAACTCTTATCTGTCTAAACTACTGAAATGATTTTGATGAAAATTTATTCAGATATAGACTAGAAAACGAAAAAGAACATATTAGAAGAGAAAAATATAATTTTAACCCAAAAACAGGTTTGACAGACTGTAAAGTTACATTTATACGCTTAATTAAAAAATATTACTTCTAGCGTTTTTTAAATTTCGAGCTATTTTAACATCCATTAAGAAATCTGTTTGGTCCTATGATGCAAATATCACTTTGACTTTCACTATCAACTACAATATCCTACATTAGTGTATAATATCAACCGCCGAATACTTTTTTTTTTGTTTTCGAGGGGGAAATCTTTGGAAGATACCCAAACCTAAAAGGTTCGTGTTACGTGGAATTTCTATCCACGCCCCACCCCCCCGGGCAGCTGTCCGACGCATATGGGGAGGCTCCGGGATCTTATATGAACACACCGGTGCCTCCCCTACGGAATGATGACATCCATCCAAAACAAGACGGTTATTAACCGCCGAATCCTACTAATATAAATGAGAAAGGATGGATGGTCTGACACCTTCACCCAAAACCATTAAACGGATTACAGTGAAATGTAGCACCGGCATAGATTATAGTCTGGAATAACATAGGCTATTTTTTTTATCAACACCACGGACTAAGCCGCGTCCAGACTTATCAGAAATCCAATCGCAACTCTCCTGAGGAATCCTAATAAATCCAATGAGCTTCTCGTTATTTGGTCGTTTCTTTTAATCAGATTTAAAAACCTCTAATGTATCGTATTAGCTTTATTTAATTTATCTCTCGTCTCGCACAAGCTTTATTTTTGTTTACCTACCAAGAATTTCTTTTAATAAAAAAGAGAACAAGGCTCATTAATATTTAAAACACAAGCTTTAATTATAGATCCGTAATACAAGGAAATACACAAATGTCATAACTGTATTGTTGAGGAGTTCCCTTCTCTGGAGCCAATCCTGAACGTAGTATCAGGATTCGCTTGTGAGACTTCAGGGAAACACACCCATCTACCCATTAAAAACCCCTGGGTCCTCCCAAACACGTAAACGTGGAAGCCTCTTACAGGCCTTAACTATCCAGACCTCTTTGGGCCGCTCACTTAGATGTGAACCCCAATTTGACCCCCCTGGAGTCCGCAGGGACAGTCAAGACAACTTGGCTACTCCTTAACAAACGCCTATTCCATATACCATTTTTTTAGCGTGAGGAAATCCTCATGAATACCTGACTTACAAGGGTGATGGACAGATGATGCCTGACTCCTACCGGCTAAAACCACGTTTGATTTTTTCGGCACTAATGATCAGGATCACGGGTACGCCTTCTCATTCTTCCGCGGTCTTAGCAGTGCAGAAACCCTTTTGGGTCCCTCTCAGGAATTTGGAATGAAGCTTGAGTTTCTCCATCCCATTCTGCTCTCCATTCCACTTTGATGTCTTTAGATGATAGCGGCTCACCCTCGTGATTGCTGCCAAGATGATCCATCGTGATTCCATATACCCTTTTTGAAGTTATACTCCTTTAGGCGCGTTATGAAAAAATGATGAGAGTGAAATTTTAAGATGCGTGCGCATCCGTCACGCAAAATTAACAGGTTGAAGTTGTCTACTAGCCGCTCATTACGTCTCGAAATTATACTACCAACAAAATAGAAATAGAATCTCTATTAGTAGCGCATGTTGGCACGCTCGTCTCCTCGGTTCACTGTTTTCATATTTATAATTTTTCTTTTTTTGCTAGGGGAAAATTTATTACGCATACTCACGTTACAGACAAGGGTGGGTTACGTGGGACTCCGAGGAAAGACACCTGTCTACCAACTAAATCACATGGGTTCTTCCTTCGGCCTGGTCTCCTCAGGACCTCCTCAGGTTTTGGGAAAGCGTAGCTTAACTTCCAAGACATTCCATACACCCTAATCCAACCTCTACGACCTCCTTTCTGCGATAATAACTAGCATCTGTTTTCTAGTTGTAGCTTATCTCTGTAAATTTCAACAAAACTAATTAAGGTAGCCATGTTCAGTAGTTGGGTTAACCCAGGTAATAGTGAAATGTGCCGATATGATTCCAACAGCTCTCACGCCGCCCATGTTATTGTATTTTATGAGAACTTGAATACAATATTGATTCATATCTTTATGAGACATATATTTATACTACTCGTAGAAACTGCCCTCGCTTCAGAACTAGTTATCAGACAAAAGTAGTTATTGTGACGTAACTGTAAAAGTTAGACATATGGTGTCGTGGACTTATTTGTAGATATTGATATCCTCTATAAAACTGTAGGACATCACTTTGCTCTATTGTCAATAGTTTCCGCAGCGTAAGCGATAAAAGGATTTTTTTTTGGTATTTTTTTCACACGTTGGGTTACAGTATTGAAGATTTCATACGGACTCGTAACGTTTTTGAAAATATTTTATAGCCTCTCTTCATCACAGATGTCCTACTACTGGGCGCGGGTCTCCTAATTACGACGGTACAGACCATAGTCCACTACGCTGGCCAAGTTATTGGATTTGGATTGGTGGAGAATCCGAAGAGTAATAGAATTTTTCAAATCTTCTTTGTAGTTTCGGAGCCTATTCTCGTCAAACAAACAATCAAATATTTCCTCATTGTAATATTAGTATTGACTAGCATGTTACCGTGACTACGTCAGAAAAGGTTTCATTGCCTCTTGTAAATATCTATATAAGTATGTATTTAGAAATATATATGTATGTTTATCAGTTGTCTGATTACCATAGTACAAGGTAATGCTTAGTTTGGGTTCAGATGACCGTGTGTGAGTTGTCCAAATATATTTATTTATTATTTCATGGATGAAGAGCGAAAACTAGATTTTATAAATACAAAAATAAAATGTTCATTACGAACTTCTATACAAACTTTGATCTCTGTTTCTACCTCTTAAACTCATTTTTTTTAAGATAAAAAGCAGTCTATGTCTTCTCTCAAGATCTATTCTACCTCTATACCAAGTTTCACCAAAATGCGTTCAGTAGTTTAGGCGTGAGAAGATATCAGATAGAACGACTTTCACATTTATAATATTAGTACGGACTTTATTATAGAGATTAGATCGTAAGCCCACGCCCACGTACAAGCCCACGTTTGGTCATATCCATTGTTAATTTCACATGTATGGAAATTGTATGGGCTTTCCCATAACGAATCTATAACTCAGCCTGAATATAATCTGTGGGAAATCAAAATGACGGTGTGACAATCATATCACATAATAAAAGTCCTTTGTCATAATAATATGAGAAAGATTTAGAAAGATTCTGTGATTACAGTCCCAGGTTCATTTCCGGGTGAAGCTCATATTAATACGTGAAGCAAAAACTTTATACGCCATTGCGAAAACCAGACAGAAATTTTGCACAGTTAAAGTTTTCGGGGAGACAGAGCGCAGAAAGCTACTACCTTAAATTACAAAATAAAAACATACGTAGATACTACCATGCATTTCACTGACGTTTGTCAATTTCAATACTAATAATGAAAATAAATTTCGAAATTGAATTACGTTTGAATTTCAATCTAGTTTGAGTTTATTATAAATGTGAAAGTAATTCTGTCTGTCTGTTAAACAGATTTTGATAAAAAATTGCACAAAGATACACTAGAACACGACTAAGAACATACGCTACTTTTTATCACGAAACAAATCTTGAAGAGGTTACGACACATGTACAAAAAAAAGTAAACATGTCGGATTACAAGGGCCTCCATTACAGCCCGGATTACCGCATACGCACTGTATTTAAATTTTTTAACGACTTAGCCGACACAGACTTCTATTGACTTAGTCACCGGCTCATCTGTATTTAAACAAAGTTATATTCATTTGTGTCAAGGATAACCTCTTTTGAAATCAATACGTAAAATAAAATAAAATCTTGACCAAATATCTTTGTCGCATTAGAACGGCTTAGAATAAATCCCATGCTGGCCTACCAGGCGTCCAGAAGTCAGCTGCTTGGTGGTAGGTCGTGGTAGGTAGGTAAGTAGGTGGTAGGTCGTGGTAAGTAGGTAGGTAGGTGGTAGGTAGAAGGTGTTATATTTTTGAAACCACACTTGCTTGAGCCAGCCAAACGATTCACGTTGCAGAAGAGAGCGTGAG
>DWJZ01008514.1:0-11299 GCA_018249125.1 Asbolis capucinus
TTCAAAGGGCAAGACTTAATGCCTAATGGCATTGTCCACCAGTCAACCCTGGATGGATGTGGAGAATGCTGATGGTACGTGTTTTATTCATATTAATTAATTATTTATACAATGATAAAGAAGGAGCCACAGTAGAGATTTCACTCTATGACTCTCTCTGAATCCTTATTCTTAGTTACGTAAATGCGAAAGTAACTCTGCTAGTAAAATTGCCATGCCTAAAATACTGAACTGGTTTAATATGGTTATTCCTAACCTCACTATTTTACAGTTTCTGTACGCTTGAGGTTTTATCTACCTCAAGCCTCAATGCTTTCGTAAATGTATACGTAAATATGAGTTTTGCACACCGCAGTTTAGTTTAGCATGAGGCATTTTCGAACTCGCGTCGCAGTGAACGGGTTATTGAATCTTAATACTTCCACCTCTGTAGTAAGTTTGAGGGAAAACAAGTTGCCGGCGTCGGTATTTTCGTTTCAAGTCAAGAGTGTATAGGCTTTTATTAAGTTAGTGCGCTGTACCATCAACGACTACGTTGCCACTTAGCATCAGGTGGATTCTTCGTCAAGCGGTTTTATTGAAAATAAAAAAAACATAGAATATAATTTTACGCGAAAATACTTTTCTACAGGTTACGATGGGATATAAAAGTTTGTAACTTATTCATTATCTAAGATAAAAGCGTGACATTTGGTATTCATACCACAGTCCACAACGCTGGGCCTCAACCCTCAGCAGTACAAGTTTCCTCACGATGTTTTCCTACACCATAGCAAGTGATAATTAACTTCTAATAAGTACATAATTAAAAATTAGAGGTGTCGCAGGATTTGAACCTAGGATCTTCCGTTCTATCTAAGCTATCACATTTAGCTACCAACTTTCCAATCGGCACTTGGCCAACGCGCTGGACTATGGCCTACTCCACTCATTGTGAGTGGATACCCGAGCCCAGCAGTGGGATAGTTGTGGGATGCAATGATGAACTACAAACTGACAACAATATTCGTCTGTGACAAAAGCATGTGTACCGGTCGGAGCCAAACCCGGGTCTTCATGTTTCATAAGTAGAAATACTACCAACTAACCTGATAATATCTTTTAGTAGGGACCGCTTACGGCTTCGGTCGCGTGGAATGTTGATGAAAACTAGTCGATATCTTATTCCTGACTAAAATCTCTTCCTGCACCAAATTTTATTCAGATCCGTTCAGTAGTTTTTGGCTGAAGGAGTGACAAAGTCCACAACTATCTGTCCACAAACTTTCGCATTTATAATATTAATAGGAGAGAGTAATCTTGTATTTAATATCAAAATATAAATTATGTACACAAAGAACCATTGTTTCAACAAGAGAGAAACGTCATAAAAGCCATGTTTAACTTTTATTATTTTAGTTATAATTTTTTAATATACCTATATTTGGAACTTGCGTCATTTTTCTCTTATTAAAAAATGGTTTTAAGACTCGCTCCAGGGATTATTCGACTTCAAATATTCGTAATTTTTATTCTACGTGATAAAACTTTTGTAATCACCGGCGAGGCGTATTATATAACAAGCTGATCCGGCGAACGTTGTTCTGCTGGTTGACCTGTGATCCCGCGGGAATAAAACAATTGTCCGAGACTAAAATATATTAAGATTAACAGTTTTTTATAATCTACAACGGTGCAATAAATTAGTAAAGTTGTGTTTAGAGTTGTCATTCCAATTTCAAACTATTTTGCCACGGGAATAAAGCCGTTTTCCGGGATTAATTAACACTATCTAAAACAAAAAAAAATATTTCAGACCGTTAGTTCTTGATATTAGCGTGTTCAAACAAACTCATCAGATTTATAACGTTAGAATATTTGTATCTGTTCTGGAACGAGTTACACACGAGCTTATAATGATAAGGAAACATCTAGAACCTTCAAAAAACCAGGTTTTGCTCGATATAATATCTACTACAAAATCTTGTCCGACTGGAGTATGGTGGTGGAGTAGGTATATTCAAAGAGATAAATGCCATTAAAGCCTGCCAGTAATAATAATTTAGAATAATTTTGATATCTGCATATAAGTAATTAATACTAATGTCAATTTATCTATCCACTACCTTCCGACCGCAACTTCGTTCTCGTGGAATAGTTACTTTGGGCTAACCCGTCACTTCGTTTCTATCATACATGATTTTACGAAACTTTAACCGTTTACGCAGCGCACGCAGCGGAAGCTCTCAATAAGAAAAAATCCTTCGATTTTGAAACATTCTTCATTGGTACTCCGCTCCTGTTGGTCTTAGTTATAGTTGGTCTTGGTAATATATAGCCTTTCTCGATAAATGGGCTATATAACACTGAAAGGATTTTTCAAATTGGACCAGTAGTTCCTGAGACTAGCGCGTTCAAGTAAACAAACACTTTAGCTTTATAATATTAGTATAGATTGATCTATCTAAATATATTCTATGTTCGAAGATAACATCTGAAATCAGTCGTAGAACAACAGAAACCATAACTACACTAAGTCAACTCCGTAACTGATTCAATCAAATTATATTGTAAATTATGGACGTTGCGTGCCACTACCCAAACTAACTTAGAACAACTTGGATATGTATGAACTTCACTCATAAGTCCAGTAAAGCTGGAGATATGCATATCATCTTCATTTCTCTAAGTTGGGTGATTGAATATTAATATTATGTGGAACATTTCGATATTGTAATACTGTTTCATGGTGTTATACATGGGGCACACTAAAGGTTTCGCACCTCTAGCTAATCGAAAGTATTTGAATTTCGAATGTTATATTTTTTTAAATGTTACAACCTTCTTGGTAATAAAAAAAAATTGGCGGGAAATCATTTGTCAATTATTTTTTATAACACTTCTAAGTTTTACGTACGGAACAAAAATCGAGTTAAGTCGAAATGATTTTAGAGCGATGATTTTTTATGATTTTAAAAATTCTCTCTCCGCGCAATACTGCAACTCGTCTTCAAAATACTTTTGGGAGAGAAATACCTCGTTTGAGCACCGTGGGGTGTTGTCTTGCTGAGTTTGAGAGAGGTCGGGTTTCTTTACATAACGAATTTCTCGAAGGGCGGCCTTCAACTGCCGTCAACGAAAATAATGTGGCTATTGTTGACCCCACGGATTACCTATGAGACATTTCGAGGGCTATTGGGGATTGGTATGAACCAAATTCAGAAAATTTTACACAAAGAATTAAAAGTTCGGAAACTTTGTTGTCGTTGGATCCCTCATGAACTGTCAGTAGGGCAGAAGCGGGCTCGCGTGGATTGGTGCTCACAGATGCTACTGAAGTACGACCACGGACGTTCTAATGCTTTTTATGACATTGTCACAGGAGACGAAATGTGGATTTATTGTTTTGAACCCGAGAAAAAATAGTAATCTTGTGAATGGATGTTTGAAAATGAGAACAAGCCAACAAAAGTGAGGCAGGCGAGAAAAGTTGGTAAAAAAATGATCGCGTTTTTCTTCTCAGCCACGGGTCCCATCTGCACAATTCCACTTGAAGATGAAAAGAGTGTTAACGTCGAGTGGCATTCTACCATTTGTTTACCCAGGGTGTTACAAAAAGTTCGCGAAAGATGAACAAAAAACCGCGTTCTCCTATATCATGACAACGTTTCTTCACACACGGCTAACAAAACAAAATCATTTTTAGTTTCCGAAAAAGTACAACTCATCCTGCACATAGCCCCGACCTAGCACTCTGTGATTTCTGTATTTTCCCCAAAATCAAAAATTAGATGAGAGGTTTCACATTTACCAACTCCGAAGAGGCAGTGATAGCGTTCAATCAGCACGTAGATAAAATGCTTTCAGATCTGTGTAGTAAAATGCTTTCAGATCCTGTTTTAAAAATGGTTCGATCGCATGAAAAAATGTTTAAAATGCAAAGGAGAGTATTTTGAAAAGCAATAAACATAATATTTAGCTTATAACATGTTGTTCTTTTAAGTTACGCAAAATTTTTAGTGTGACTACGTATATCAGATTTTTTTTCTGTGCTAAGGACACTAAACGTAACACTGCACAAACACTACCTTTTTTTATTATCAACTGTGAACCCTATTTAGTTTAATACATCTTTCATTATTCCGTGAGTAATGACAGATGACCTGTCGGTCTGCGAGCAAATGGATTAAGCAGGTCGGTCCACCCAGTCTAATGTATTGATGGATTAGTTTCCGCTCTTCATACCAGTTCTTTCTTCGATAAAACATTAAAAGGATTATTCTATACATTTTGCCTGTATAACCTAAAACAAAACTGGTCTTTTCCACATACAGAGGAGGTTTAGAACGTGCTTCATTACGCTGCTTCGATGAAGATGGGTCTATATAATTGGTTACAGGACTATATCAAATTTAAATCTATGATCTCATCTGAACCCATCACGGCCCACTATTGAGCACGGGTCTCTTCTCTGAATGAGAAGGTTAAGGTCACCACGCTGGCCAAGTGCGGATTGGCAGACTTCACACACCTTTAAGTTCTGCAAACTCCCCGGCATGCAAGTTTCCTCACGATGTTTTCCTTCACCGTTATAGCGAGTGACATTTCATGCTTAAAACGCACATGACTCCGAAAAATCAGAATTGTGCTCCCTGGGATTCGAACCGGGACCACTACGATAGTAATGAAATCTATGATAGTATTCAATAATTTCTGACATTTCAATTTCTTAAACAGAAAAAGGAAAAACAAAATAACGAAATGTTTAAACAATTATTTGAAAAGAATTTGCAATTGAAATCTAATTCCATTTTTCACAAAAAAAAACAAATAATCATCAAATTTGCGTGAAATAAAAAATCAAAAGTAATCCATTAATGGCTTACAGTGGATCAGACTAAATAATAAAATAGAGAGAAATATTAAAGTCTACAAAATTCTTATTGTTATATAGTCACCTAATTTATTTGTGTACACCTGACTTGTACATAACTGTCTGGTTCCACAATAACGATGATTGGTTGAAAATTGTCGCGCAAAATGTAAATCGTCAACTGATTTTAATCTGTATTGATTAAAGCAAGCCAGGTATTCCTTATCTACCCCTAAAGAATTTACAAATTTACTTATAGACAAAGTACAAAACTATTGTATTAACTTATAAAGTTTAAGTATGGGTAAAATAATAATATATCCTATTGTACGACTAATGTAGGTGTCCTAACTGAGTTACAGGAGATATATGTATGCATTATGTTTCGCGCACACAAATAAAAATCTTTATCAATCGAGGTTCAATCCAATCTTCCGCACTGAAAACTCCGAAAGCTTCCTTGACCTTTTGAATAAAACCAAGTTAATGCGAGCGTAATACAACCATCCGATTTCGTTAGGGTTGACTACGGTCATTTAAAAACAATTTTAAAAATGTTTATAATTTTCAAATGTCAATGCTTTCTATGACTGTTGCGACAATCGATTATAGTGCGATTATTGTGCGAAACAGTTACACTTCGACGAATAAGAATAGTACTCTATTTAATATAGGTATATGACTGAAACAAATGAAACGACCTTGAAGTGTATACTTTATCGGTGCCTCCGTCTCCTGCTAATTAAATTAAATTCATCTCGTGCGATAAGACTGAACAGACGTATGTTATACCAATCGGTGTGCATTTTTAATATTCAATTTGTGGCTTTAATTTACATGTTCATGAAATATACGTTGCATATATCGGCTCAGTTTACTCAGCTCCTTAAGAGCTGAAAAGAAAGGTTATACTGCTAAACTATCGATTTCTAAACTACAACATTCTGGTATACTATACTGGTCTATTACTATGAATGATCACTACGTAATCTGCCTGATGATGTAACTGCTTCCTTATTTTTTAAATACTAAAGTGCTATGGAAATTAGTTATTAGTATTGCCTTTCTCTTCAGCTCAATATTGTAGAGCTGATTAATATTACAATCCCGACCTTTAGCTAAACTGACATTTAGTATTAAAAAATATTAAAGTCTGTTATTTGTTTTATGGATGCGACAGCCCTAAGCTTCAGTACCGCGCACGCGCGAAGTTTCACGGCCATTCCGCCGGCCGCCGCGCGAGGACGCCGGGGAGTGCCGGGACGCCGCGCCGGGACAAGCTCAGTCCGTTCGACACTGACCTATCTTATTTTCACCGGTATCGATTGCCACACCGCGCCGCCAGCCGGCAACTCACGCGATTTCCCCACCCGCTGACTTTCAGGCTCACGCACTTGGGTTTATGTTATGACTATGTAAATTTAACAGCGCAATCTCAAGAGTCTTTTGCCTAAGAATATTCGGAACTTATTATTAAATATTTTTTATGTCCTGTCATCTTCCACAGTGTATTTTAATATATACTCACTAGTTGCTACTAAATAAACGAAGAAAAGTCCCTCAAATTCGTTTGATACCTATGTCCTACAAGGGCAACGCGTTTTATAGGAAAATAAATAAATGAAAAAAATCCAAATTATTCTTCCTGAAAATCAAGCGATCGCTGACAAAATTTTATTGTTAGAAAATTTGGATTTAAAAGACCGCTTATTTGATGTCGTAAACAATAATATACTATTATCGATTTATAAACAATTCACTTATTATTAACTAAACAATGATAAAACGTGTCGCTCAGTCGCTCATAGTTGATGATAATTGCCGACCGAAGTACAAGGTTAGTTCCCGGCGACCGCGAGCCACCAACACCGACTCGGCCAGCGCGCGGCGTCGCGAGCCTTATACAACAAAGGAGATTAATGAATCACTTAGTGAAGTTAAATGCATACATTTTTTACTCGTGTATTAGTTGTGTATTTATTAATTAGTCAATACTAACTTTGTGATCGTCAACTTAAGTTTTTTAATTGAAGTAATTACTGTATTTAGAAGTGGATATAAAATAATAACCATATAATGACGATAAACAATAAATCAATGAATCCTAATATTTTGTTATTACTTCACGCAAAAACTACTGAACGCATCTGAATTAAATTTGGTACAGAGATAGATTATAGTCTGAAATAACGTATAACGTTTTTATCAACGTACCTAATTAACAAACACGAAGCCGCGGGCGGAATTAAATATAAATAATAAATAAATTTCTATGAAAATCGATAAGTACATAATTTGGCTGAAAAAGTATGTATCAAATCAAAATATCACATTTGCTCATGTACTATACTCAGCTAAAAAATTAGGCTCATAACAATGATTTACTAACATTCGTAATGGCCGCTTATCGTCAAGTGGAACGGTAAAATCTCTTAACCTGCGTGCAAACAATAACATTATTGACTAGCGATACGCTTCGAGTATCAAACATGTAAATAAACACAGATTGTAAAGTATTTGCACAATGATTAATAATATACCTACCGTTACTGATATATATCATTCCTATTTGCCGTATCTTACATTAAACGAAAATAGTTATTGCATTATAACAGATAAGTCGAAAATAGCACAGATACCTCAGTATGATAAACTTCTAATTCCATTAATTTGCCTTAAAACATATCAATTGGATGCGAAATATGATATGTAACAACGACCGGCGAATCTTTAATATGTGAAGTCGATATACCAGTGTATAAATACATAACTTTTATACATATATTACCACTGTAAATATTAGCTAGACCTTTAACAAAATAAATCCTGACTTGTTTTCCCCAATGTGTTAATATTAGCAAAACAAAATGCAACGGAATAAACAATGATATACGGCACTGGTGACTAGGGTTGCCACCTTTTTCTTGCAAATGAAGATAAAAGTAAGAAAAAAAGTACATACTACGGAAATAATGAATAATTTAATTTTCTCTATTGATACGTTTAAAAACATATTTTTTATTACTTTGAGTACGTTTTATCAAAATATTATCGCTCAATTAGAATAAAAGTGGATAGTAATTATGTAAAAAACAATTTTGACATTTGGGTGAAGTTCCTTTAGGGCATCCAAATTTCATTTTGCAAAAAATACCAATGATTAATTTTGTAAAGCCCAGGGAAAATTAAGCGAAATTATGTATTTTTGCGAACTTTATAGTGCTCAAAAAGTATGCAATATAAGCCTGAAATAACGCACACACATTATACATAAATACAGGCGGCAACCCTACTCGTGTCCCTCGAGTGTCTGCAATGGAGGGACGGGCATTCCCATTTGGCTGTATCTGATACTACTGATACCTTGTGTAACATAATTTATTAAACTGGTTTTTTCCCGCGACTTTGTCCGCGTGGCGTTTCATCCCTTACAAATCGAAATTTCAGAAACGATAAACAAACACTCATGTATGTCTATATTTTTATCAAGTTCATCCAATTTTCTTGCATAAAGTCAAAAAGTGTTACTATCGCATTTGCTCGGATTCTTCCGATAGAAAATAGTAAAAGTTGGAACACATCAAACATTTGACTTTATGGAAATTTACATGTATTGTTCTATGACAAAGATACAACATTATACAAAGTAAAACGTGAAATAGTTGTAGTAACTACATCCATTAAGAGCCCGTCCGTCCATAGGGCAAAGGCCCTAAGTACTGAAACTGTAATTTGGCATGGTAGGTAGGTATAATTATATTTAAAACGTCAAGATCTATTGAATTTATATAAGAAAAAAAATTATGATGTATTTTTGTTATTTCAAATTAGTAAAATAATCAAAAGTTAATTATCACTAGCCACGGTGAAGAAAAACATCGTGAGGAAACCTGCAATCTTGAGAGTTCTCCATAAAAGTTCTAGAAGGTGTGTAAAGTTCACTAAACCGCACTTGGCCAGCGTGGTGGACTATGGCTGCTGAACCTTAGCTTTCGCTTCACATGTTCCCAATACAGAACCCAGAATGTTGCAAATTGTAACCTCGTGTTTCGCAAACGATGTCGCGGCCAACTCTAGGGTTGTCAAATTGTATTCGTTTATCATATTCAAACAAATTATAGAGATTTCTCTTTATTTTCTTTACATAAATAAGGGCAATATGTATTTATACTGTCCATACCAACCCCAACACAGAGAAACCTGTTATAAATCTCAATACACAAGTAGTTTGCATTTTGTGATATGTGATGAACATTGTGTTTTTGCAAACGAAACTGCATCAAAACAGCGTAGTGCACAGTGGGAAAACTGCCTGCAATAAGCAAATGAGCCCGTAGCGGGGTTAACTTATAGGTACTTTAAATGTATTATTAATATCGTTGAATCTCGCGATCGTCACAAACGAAAACGTTCAATGGAAAGAGAATAGAAGACGTAGATTCCCTGTTTTCCCGGTCGTCTGTCAACCCTATTCCGGTGGTCGAACGGTGCACGGTGCAGTGAAAGCGTCGAAGTCGTTCCGCTTTGTTCGTCAATTGATACATTCGATTTATTGAGGAGGTTAAATGATATGTTAGCTACAATTAAATCTTCTTAACTAGCTGCTGCCTGTAACCTCGGCCGTAGAAATTAAACTCCAAGACGGAGATAGTTACTGACAAACTTAGTTAACCCTAACAGATTTTATTAACTTGTAATATGGTTCTTTATAAGAAAATCATGATCTCGTGGTGTTTGCAAGCTTAGTTAATATAAGAAAAACTACACATACATGGTACCGAACTCATCAGAATTTCTAAGTTTCATGTTTTATATTATAGTTCGGGCTATTCTATATATAAATAAAGGTTTGTGAGTTCCTTTGTTTGTCCTTTATAGACTCTGAAATGGTAGGAGATAGAGCACAGACGACTTTAGCAACTTTGTTCAGAATTATCTGGAAAAGATTTTGATGTCGATCAGACACATGCATACCGGCTTCTGGCAAAGGAACTCTTTAACAGTTAACAAGACACGTACGACATTTTATACATCCATAAAACTCCAACAGCCCATTATATTACCACAGCGAAATGGGACCGGGTACAGCTAGCATATTATATTAGGTTTTACCGGTTTTATCCCTACAGCCTAAGTTGTAGTGACGATATTTGCAAAGGAAGGCGTCCCGTTTTCGATTCACAGCTAGATAAATAAATCGCTCCTTCCTTATATCACTAGTAGCATAGTGACATGGTATTCCGATATAGTTACTGACACAAAATGAATAAGACGTTAATCACGTTCAAAGTCCATCAATACACATCAACAAGTTTATATGAAATTTATTTGCCTAATTTTTTGGAGCTCGTCGTGGAAGTACCTTACAAATTCAATCGTTTTTGTAGTAAAAAATAAAATGAAGCCACCGACAAAAAACTCTCCAAGCGTGAAATCTTGCGAGGCCGCGACTCCTCGTGTTTTGTAAGCCGTATAATTTACCATCAGAACATGTAATGATCCTTGTGACGCTAAGAATAAGATCGAATTTCGTTTACGTCCCAAGTGATCACGGTGCACGCGACGTCGCAAAGTCCAAGTCCACTGTTGTTAGTGGAATTAAAGTTTTTACATTGGATCTACGTGAGATAGCTGACACCAGTTATTTTGATCAAAATTCGCATAAACATATATTTGGGGGATTAAAAACCAGTATTAAAATCATTGTCAACGATATCAAAAATCTTATTTTTTTACATATTATAAGTTAAAGCGGTAATAGGTGTGTGTGAAGTCTGCCAATCCGCACTTGGCCAGCGTGATGGACTATAGCCTTAACCTTCTCGTTCATTCAGAGAAGAGACCCGTGCTCAATAGTGGGCCGTGATGGGTTGAGATGATGAATGACAAGTTAATGCTTGACTACAGTCCCACCTGATGGTAAGTGATGCATCCTAATTGAACACGAACTTCGCTGCGTCAGCTAGTCAAATATCATTTAATATTCTTTGTATTAGGGATCTATAATTAAAGCTTGTGTTTTTAAATATTTTAATAAACCTTGTTTTTTATTTGCAGACGCCGTTTCGAAAATGTATATAGCCTGTCACTACCCCAATTTTAACGAATTCATCGATACATATGTCAAAATCCACCCAGCCGTTTGGGCTGTACTTACATATTGGCCAAAGAAACGGCCAAAAAAATAGACATACATACAAACACATATACATACAAACACGTATACATACATACACTCCAAAAACATTTCCCTCTGACGTAGCCGGGTAAATATAACAGGTGGATTATGTAGATGTCCAGTGATCGTCATATCTGTCAATATTAACCAAGTGCCACCTGCTACGTGTTAAACGGATTTTTACTTTACATGGCCTTATGTAAAGTTTATTGACTTTAGTGGAATGCCTTGTAGTAATATTGGACGAGTTTGAGTAATACATAGAATAT
>DWJZ01008515.1:0-11299 GCA_018249125.1 Asbolis capucinus
GATGAACTGGCGTGGCGACGGGTGCCGGGGCAATCGGGTGGCGGGGCGCGTGGTGAGCGGAGTGCGGGGCATATGAAAATGTATTAAATTAACCGTATCATACATTCGTAAATAATTAACATGGCCAGCATTTTGACCACAACCACTCGGACGAAGTCGCGGGCAAAGACTACTAATATATATTTTTTACTTTTCCGCCAGTAAAAAGTGGTATACCTACTTATCGTTATATTTTTGTGCACTTCATCGAAACTTACATTTTATAAAAGTTAAATAAAAATATCACATACAGCATTATTTTCTTTTTAGTAATATAATTTGGTGTATGAAATCAACAGCACATTGATATAAAATTACACGTTACAGTTCGGCGAGATGACGTGTGACTTGATCCTCACTTGAGACTGTTAACGACGGGTATTGTGGTTGGCCGAGTGGGGCAGACGTTATTCTTAGATGCGTAGAATATTCCAGAAAGATCTTGGAAAATTGTACATATGAAATATTTTTGTATTAATTTGAAAAACGATTACTGATAGGTCTGTGAGAATCTTGGAAAGTATAGGTAGTACATAGTTTTGAATATAATCGAGAAATTGTTTACTAAGCAGATTTTTCCTAGAGAATTGCATTAAAGGTTAATCATAACACATGGACAAATTTTTATCAACATACAACGCGGCCGAAGCTGCGGCCATAACCTGGTTAACAATATTTCCACTTACGTCTCTGTTCAAAGTTAAGTTGTAAATGCATCGAGCGCATTCAGCCGGCGTGCACGAACAAATCCGATAACGCGTCGGACGCAGACTCAATTCTGAGCGGACGGGCGCGGCATCTCTAGCCTGAGCAAACAGCGTTTCACACCTACCGTGTATCAATTGCTTTGGACAAAATTTATAGTCCTTTCTAGTTACACAATTATAACATTTGAAATGAGCTACTAAACGAATTTCAGTGTTGGGGATACTATGCATATTTGAGTCAATTCTGAGTGGCTCGTATTCTGAGGTCAATTCTGAGCGGACGAACGCGGCATCTCTTATGCCTGAGCAAACAGCGTTTCACACCTACCGTGTATCAATTTCCTTGAACGAAATTTATAGCCTTTGCCGGTTACAAAATTAGAAATTATGAAATAAGCCGCTATACGTTGGAGTATAGAGGAGACTATGCATCTTTGAATTGAAGCTAAACTTTAGTAGTCGTATTTTTGGGTTAATTCTGAGCGAACGAACGCGGCATCTGTAGTTCCTGAGCAAACAGCGTATTATACCTACGGTATATCTGTTGCTTTGAATGAAATTTATAGTCTTTTCTCGTTATAAAATTAAAAATTATGAAATGAGCCGCTATACGATTATTTTGAGTGTTGAAGATGCTATAATCTCCAAGTTCAAGCCAATCATCAGTGCACTAATTTTTAGATGTATGCAAAACCATCTGTCTCTGAATCTAAGTCAACCTCCCCTGCGCGTGCTGCGCCTTACGGAACAATTGACTAGCTTATTGCACCTGCAGCTTCCTTTGGCAGTCATATGGGGGCCTTTATGGGTAAATCGCAGGATTATAGGTTTCCTATCGATGTTTTCCTTCAAGTAAATCACTAATAAAGTAACAATTAAGAGTATTTGAGTCCCTGTACCTTTTTGACATTATTACTATCAAACAAATTTTTGGTGGGTAGTTTTTTACTGATGCTTAATTAACATTTAATTTAATGGTACACTAATCTACAAATTGCGTGGCAACATAATACATCCCAAGGTACCGTGGAACTGTATCCCTGCTATCCCTGTGAATTACTACATTCAAGATTTTTTATAAGAGAATTAGTCGAGCGTCTCATCCAAATAAAACTCACAAAAAAATCACATTGGTGGAAATCATGTGAAAATAATGTACCGGATACCCCGGACCATAGCTTCTAATACGCACAGGGTTAATACTAGATTTGGGAGATCAATATTCAAAGTCTCTATCACAGCTTACTAAGTTAAACTATATGAAACATCCATTAAAACAAAGAGACCAACAAATACAGTAGATATTCAGTCGAAATTCATGAATTTCAAAGTCAATGGTTAGGAATCCAAAGTTCACTGATAGTTCCATTAGTACGCACAGACTATTGGCAGTTACTGGACTCTCAAACTAATGAATATTTATGATACGAACACCCTCGGATTTGTACAACTGATCAAATAATTTAAATTGAACAAATTTAAACATTCGCTATTTGATATTCGTTTTGTTCAATATTAGATTATACAAAAAGATGTGTTTGTATAATGAGATATTATACGTCATAATATTAAATGAAAAATTATTATCATCTTCATCTATACATATATATAATGTATAAATTAATGTTTGTTTTGTCCTTTATAGGCTCTGATATGGTAGGAGATAAAACACTGATTCCTTTAGCAACTTTGTTTTGAGAATTCTCTGGTTTTCGTACCAAAATTATATCAGTCGGACACATGGTTGATGCGTAGCAACGCACGCCGGTTACAGCTAGTTTGGTATTTGAGTGTACTTATTTTCACACTAGATGGCGGTGACGACCACATTTGAAAACGTAATAAGTAAAAGATATTTTACTAGCCAGTTCAGGAGATAAAATACATTTCAGTAAAACGGCTAAAATCATTCAATAAAACAAGGCAAAATATTACGGTAAAGTACGAATGATCCCAAATTTTCCTTACAATTCCAGCGACCTTTATAACACAATTACCAAAGTTATTAAAGTCCGAGGAACCCATGATTCTCGAGGCGCATTTAATATTAAAATCTAAGCGGACCAATATTGAAATTTCGAAGCTTCTCCCGTTTTATATTACGGGATGACATTCCGAAGTACGGAAACGTTCATAATGGTTACCCACTGGTCGTGGATCAATGAACAGCTTTTGGTTCAGCAATTATATCTATGAATATTGTGTGTGTGTCTGGGCATTCGTCCACTTGGAATTTAACAAAAATGTTATTAGTCAGCCAGCCGATTTTAAGATAGCCTTCTAATAATAATATAAACGCGAAAGTTTGTTAGTGTGGATGGATGTATGGATGGTTACTCCTTCACGAAAACACTACTTAATAGATTTAGATCAAACTGTTCAGTAATATAGGTTATATGAATGACATATAAGCGACAATTTTTAATGATGTTATGTAATTTTGGTCATACATGACAATAAAGTCGTAAAAAAATCTGCCCTCTGAGAGCTATCTTGGCGTACGCTGCCTAAACCATTGGAGTTACACAAAGATCAAGTACCGTAGTATTGTTTGTCTCGTGTAGATGTTTATATAAGTCCGCGACAGCATATATCTACCTTTTATGTGGAAGTCACTATGACCAAAATTGTGAACCATAAATAAAATTAAATCGGATACTATTTTACAATGCATATTTTGATATATACGAATATTTAGACGAACAGACCGGAATGAAATTATGAACATGACGCGAGCGAAGCCGCAGGTGGTCCCTAGTGTATTATAATTCCACAAATAATTATACCCTTTTTGTACTTGCTTCGGCAGTACATATACTAAAATTAGAACGATACAGAGAAGATTAGCATGGCTCCTACATAAGGTTGATATGCGAAATAAAATAGCCCTAGCCTAAGTTACTCCTTATTGTATCAGCTATCTGCCAGTCAATGTCGCGTCATAATCGGTCGAGCCATTCCAGAGCTTCGCTGGACTGAACAAACAGACATACAAAAATAATAATAAATATTACCTAAATACTGTTAAAATGTATGTATGTAACGTGTATTACATATAATATTTTAATATTACAAACACACTTTAAGTGTGTTTATTTTTATAGATTTATTTATTCAACTCAATAAGTGATTGTGTGTAAAGTGCTTGGTTGTGTGTATGTTTCGATTGCAAGTTTATCGACACAATCTTTAGGCAGTTAACACTTCTAGTTACGCCAAATTTGTTTATCCGTTTGTACGTCGCTTATAATTTTTTTGTTGCTGTTATTCGTTCGATTATATACAAAAAACGAAAAGAAAAGTGAAATGAATTTTGCATAACAACAGATGACAAAGACGACAAATCTGACTAATATAATATTAATATTATACTTACAACCGCCAAAATCCCAAAGGCATGATGTGTAGCCGGTCGAAAAAAGACACTCTTTCAAGTCCCTAGCGATCGACAAATCGTTTGGTGTCTGACACGCGTAACGTTTTTCTTTCCACATACTATAAATTCACGCTAGACTCACCTACAATCCCACCTCATGGTAAGTACCGATGTAATCTTTATTGGTAAATCGCATTAACTTGGAAGAAAACAATTCATTTCAAGTCTTGAAGACACCTTGTACTAGAAAGGAAACAATGACCCTAGTAATTTGTTTCAATCACTGAACGTGACAAAAGATAAAGACAGTACTTTCCGGAGCGCTGTCCAGGTGAAAACCAATAAGGCACTTTTATGCCTACCAGTAATCAGCTGATTAAATTATCAATCCCCAGTTGCTTTTAGGACATCTACTAACATAGAATTTTTTTTATTCATCATAAAAGCTTAAATATGTGTAAACGCTTGCTATAGTAAAAACTGTGTTGCAAGCGTGTACGCCTATCCCAGACAACTGATTAATTAAAATAAATTACATTAATATCTTTAGAAATTATTTAAAATTAAGCAGAATTACGTTACTTCCTTAATAAAATAAAGCATTTAAATGACATCAAATTAAAATTCATTACGTACGTACTTTCACCTTCCGAATCGAACCCACGAACGAGTCCGTCTTAACATTTAGCTTCAATTCAAAACTTACTAACCACTATATTATAATATATAAAAAATATGGATCCTTACAAAAACTTCAATTATTTAACCGAAGGAGTAAAATAAAGTACTGTAAAATATCTTAGATAGCATGCGCTGCAGAAACTTTTGATAATAAATCGGAAAAATGTTTTATAAAACACAAAATATCAACCCGTGTGAAGCCGGGGCGGGCCGCTAATATTAAAGAAATGTAACAAATAAAGATACAAATATTAATGTATCTAGTTTCACAAAATAATCTCTTTAATATTATACCTATTCAACCTTATGAAATGTACATATAACATAATACTGGCTTGTAGCAATATTTTAAAAATGACATAGTTCTTTAAAAAGAGATTTTGATGGAAAATTAGACAGAAATTAAAGATGAAAGTAAGTAGTTTTCTACTAAGCTAGAGCGCTGTACCATCGAAGACTTCATCGCCAATTACCACCAGGTGGGATCGTAGTCAAGCGGTAACTATTTATAGTAAAAAACAATAAGAAAACTGTGCAAAATAATTTATTGAATATAAAAAAATATATCAGTATCACTGGAGTTTATTCAAGAATATCTTAACACTGCAGTAGCAATGATAGCCTAGTTTGAACATTAGTCTCTCAAAGGGGAAGCTCTAGGTTAAAATCCTGCAGCACACACTTCTTAATTTCAAAGTTATGTGCACATTAGAAATTGATTGTGAGAGAAGACCCGAGCCCAGTAGTGGGATACTAGGGAGGGAATTAGGGTTGCAATGATGATTATAACACTAGCAAGTGTTGGTCCACAAAGTAACAAGGTTTATTAAAAATATTTAAAAACACAAGCCTTAATTATAAATCCATAATACTAAGAAACACACAAAATTTCATAGCTGTATTGTTAGCCGTTGAGGAGTTCCCTTGTCCTGAGCCAATCTTGTACGTAGTATCAGGTCATGCTTGTCATAAAAATGCATTGTCATTACGACGAAAATTTTATGCAAAATATCCTTTCCGTAATATAAGAGGAAGTGGGTCTAATTAAGCTTGCAAGATTTGACCCGTAACAAACAAATATACTAACGTGCACTGCAAGTTAAATAAAAGCATGTAAAAAGGCAACACTTACTTGACAAAATCGTTGGTATAATCTAGCCATTCAATATAAACAAGGCAATCTAATATGCTGACAAGGAACCCCGCTAACAGGCGGTCCCCTGCCACTCGCACCTGCCTCGCTCAACTTAAACATACTAGATCGCAGTTTTTATGAAATTGTCTGTTGTACTCATTTATTTATATCTTCGCCCGCATGGTAAATGGATAAAAAGTACCCTATATTTTTCTCCTGGACATCTCTCCCTTAGATATGTGTACCAAATTTCATTCAGATCTAATCATACAAACCTTTCATCCACGATATTAATGCCTGCGTTCATCATCAGCTGCCGTTAAGCTCCTAAAGGCAAAAAAAAGAAACAAAGAAGACATTCAATTTTATACACACAACCACATAATATTAACAGCATCTGTGGTCACTTCGGTTCTTCACTCTGAACAAATGAAGTGGAAAATGCGGTATCTTGAGACCTTTATAGAAAATGGGAACACTCCGCTACTAGTCCTTGTAAAAGCTTTGAGAGTGTAAAATATTCTAAGAAAATGTAGAAAGTGCAACAAAGATTACTCAGTCGGAGGTTCACGTATGAGATTTATTTTATATTTCTCTTCCGACCCTGGTTGGCTTTTTAAAGCTTTATTAAAATCATAACGTTTCTTGATCATTTATTTGTACTAGCTGTACCCAGTGCGCGTTGCTACGCATCAACTCATCAACCATATCCGATCTATGTAATTTAGTACCAAAACCTTTCCCGGAGAATTATGAACAAAGTTGCTACGAGTAAAGACAGCGTTCTGTCTCCTACCATTTCAGAGTCTATAAAGGACAAACATACAAGCTCACAAACAAACATTCATTTATTTATACTCATATATATAAATTTATACGTGAGGCAGCAATTCTGTACCCTTTTCTATTAAAATTACGCAGACTATGAAATCTAGCACAATTAAAATTTTCACGGAGATGTGCAGGAAGCTTGATTACTTTGTAAAAAAATGATTTGAAGGTTTATAAATGTATTTTATCATCCGTACAATGGAGAGTGTTCTGAAGAACTGTTTAATTTAATACCTGCGCAATACCTATACCTATAAATACCTGCTGAATTATCATCACTGCTCCTCACGATGCAAAACCGGATTTCACCAGCACCACCTGGATACCTGGCGGCTACAGTGCGATTTTCACGGCATTTTCTGCCTCATACATATAAACTATAGAACGAACTCCCTGCATCAGTGTTCCCTGATAGCTATGACATGGGGACTTTCAAGAAGCGGGTGCATCGTTTCCTCCTTGGCTGGCACTGGTGATGCCCCTGGTCTTCCTACGGTCCATGGGCGGTGATCACTTACCATCAGGTGAACCGTCTGTTCGTTTGTCTGCTTATAATATAATATAAAAAGAATCAAATTTAGTAAATTAATAAATTGTAATCTGGAAACAACATAGACAACTTTTTAACAATGTACCTGCGTAGCGGCCGCAGCCGTGGGTCCAAGCTAGTATACTAATATCAAAAATGTGAAAGTTTGTAAGGATGGATAAATGGATGTTTGTTACTCATTCACGCTCAAACTACTGAACAAATCTGAATGAAATTTGCGACAGAGATAGATTATAGTCTGGAATAAAACATCAATAACTTTTTACTGCCATACCTATCATATGTGTAAAGCCGCGGGCCCAAGCTTCTGACGACAGCAGAGCATTTTATATGCGTATATTTTATGTGTGTAGATAAAAAATAAACGTTTGCTATGTGTAGCTGTTTCAGTTTAATAAATATTTTTATGAGGAATAATTCCGTTATCATTTTACGTGACACAGGCTAGTAAAATTCCTAGTTGGTATTCTTTAAAGGTTTGTAAAAAAATGGTGTTGAAGAGAAGCTATATCAATACATACAACGTACATACATACATACTCGTCGACACCATATATCTAACTGTAACAGTTAAATCACATAAATTAATTTTTGCTTGTAACTGGCTCTTACGAAGCGAAGCGAGTACAGTTTTTATATATAAATAATTTGAGATTTTGTTTAAACAAAAACACCACACACTAAAAAAAAATGCCAAAATCAAATGTAACTATCATATTAACATATCTGCTTCGGCTAGAAATCGAACCCATAACTCAAAAAACTCAATAACTAAACGCCTAACTAAACTCAATCTGATTCTGCATAATATTCCAAGGCCCGTTACTAGTAAGTCTATTATGCTGGTGCACGAACGACGCTCGTTGCATGGCTCAGCGCCGCGCGTCGGTATTAGCCGCGGCATGCATTGCAGAGTTATAGTTCAAGCAGATTAGTATCTATCCGTCGTTTAAGACACAACTCCATTTTGTATGCAATTGTATACGTACTTATTTAAGCGTTAATGCTGTAGAATTTTTTTGTTTTATTAAAATCGCTTCACAAATAAAAATGGTATGAAAATTAAAAAAAATCTCCTTATCGCTTTTAGCTATATTTTGGCGAAACGCGAATACTTACTGTTATTAATACTTATATATCTATTCTCCAGTAATAACGCTATAATACACGATAAATAAAAGTAGAACCAAACCATAATCTGCATGTGTATAATATTCCAAGGCCCGATACTAGTAAGTCCATTATGCCGGTGCACGAGCGACGCTCGCTGCATGGATCAGCGCAGCGCGTTGGTATTAGCCTCGACATGCATTACAGAGTTATAGTTCAGGCAGATTAGTATCTATCTATCGCTTATGACACGTTGTATACAGCTTACTAGTGGAAATTGTTGTTGGGTTCATGTTTCCAGCAAACTGTATCTATATCCAGACTTGTATACTTTAATTATCCTATGGATGATTGTGTAGACTACTGGTGTGTCTTGTGGTTTGGACATTGGTCTTCCGAAATCGGAATGCCCAACAGCCTGGTTGATTTTCAGTTCTCAGTTTTGTTTAAGGACAAAAACGTTACAGGTTCATCGTTCTCTCGCAGCATCGCTAAAGTTTCCCTTAAATAGATAAAACATATCTATGTGACTAGGCTCTTTTGCAAGCTGACTTTTAAAAATCAGCAAAAACTGAAGGGTTACCATATAAATGAATTGTTACAGTTGGACGGCTCCAATTAGATAGTTCGGAAAACGCAATCAATTCAGACGGGATGTGACAATACGGTAGAGGGATTGGCAAATAGTTGCGCAGACAAATTAATAGGGCGTCAAGCGTGAGTCGGACTTTTGGGGTGAGTTCTTTATCGAAAAATTTAAACTGTTTCTGTCATAGAAGTATTTTTAATACGTGCTATTTACATGCACGTTACGTAATGGCAGCGTTACTTCGTTGACTCGAGCACTTAGAAAGGAGAAGTGAAGTGAGAGTGGAAGAATAGACCTGGCTTCAACCCATCTATGGCCCACTAAACACGGGTCTCTCCTCACACTCTGGAGGCCGAGAGCATATTCCACCACGCTGCTCCAATGCGGATTGGTAGAGGTGTTTGTGGCCAACCCAGGTGTTGGAACTTTTTATGTCGCCTGCCTTCTACCTGGCTTAACGATTACTATCTAACGATAACAACCGGGACCGACGGATGTACGTGCCCTCCGAAGCACGGAATTGTTCATGAAATTTTTGCCACGAGCGGTCACCCGTCCTTCTACGTTCCTCGTTGTTGCTTAACTTCCGATCGCTTACAATCGAAACAAGCTGGAAAGCTATGAACGCTTCTAGAACAGAAGAACAGATCTGGCCTAGGGGAAACTTCAAGCTGCTGTAAAAGGTACGCGTGCACTCCGTTTTTTCTTTCACCACACTGCATGACCCTTACGCCTAGCCTTGGTCTCCGTACCTGTCCGTCTAAGAACCAGGCCCTAGTACGCATTGGAGAAGATTGATGCAGTATGTAAATGCTTCTTCAGTTAGAGCTACTGAGCACGGGTAGCTCATACTGAGGAAGCATATGCTCGGATTTGATCAAATAATTACACCTAATTGGTACGCCTGCACGTGGTCGAATTCACCAACGTTGAATGTATACATAAGATTTATGGATATTGAAAAAAGACCTTTCTAAAGCAATAACGTTTCTTCGAATAAAGTGGTACGGGATGGCAGATTCTGTATCAAAACAAATTCCATCAACATAACAGAGGAACTACCTCAATTTCTTTGTCTATATCCTTTGTTAATGTGGCAACGTTTTTGTTTGTATCTTCGAGGTATTGTGAATGTACCAAAATTGGAAACAATGGGTAGGGATGGGTACCATGTTTGAAAACGGATTTTCATTGTCTGTCTGTCCGTCTTTCTTATATAGACCTTTTCTTAGCCGCAATTAGTAATTGGTATTTTACAAATCCTCTTTCAGTGAGTCGTTAATTTTCTTAATGGTATGTGATGTCCACCAATCCGAATTTTGGCAGCGTGGTGGATTACGGTATGTACCCTTCTTGTGAGTGGATGCCCACGCCCAGTAGTGGGACGGTTTTGGGTTACAATGATGATTTATTTACTTCCGTATATCTCTGAGTTGAAAACGATAGAGATTATAATTATTGTAGGAATTGATTAAATATATATTTAAATATATATTAATATTAATGACAAGGATGCTTGGTCATAATATATGTATATGTATCCGCAATTGGTTCCGCTGAAGTTAGATTGCAAAATTTATTTGTAATTATTGGGTGTTTTTAAAAACATGTGCTGAGAAGTTTCTTTCGCCGTTTCTTCTCCTTTTTATTATGGCATCTTTGCGAAACGGTGGTAAATTCCAAATAATTGATGTATATACGTGTATTGAAAATACTTGCATAAAATAAATTATTTTGAACATCTTACATGTACAGACAGACATCAGTTACAGACTTGTTAAATGTATTATTAGCTATTATTATTGCCGCTATAAAATCAATACTTTTTTTCAGGCGTACCTACCATTAGCTACGTAACATCTGGGCTGCAGTACATACATACATTAGGATACCAAACTCGCCCAATCACGTCGCATCTACACAAACCACAGAGCTATAAGCGCAACGCTAACAAACAACGTTAACAAACAAACCAATGATATAAAAACTGTTGTGATTTCCCGACGACTAATATGATTAGTAGGGAAGCAAATGGTTGGAAATATTTTGGTTATAAATAAAAAATCAACGAAACCCGGTTACAGAACTCACGTGGTTATGTTAACAGAATATTCCACCCATCTAAATAATCTATTAGATCCCGAATAAATAAATATCTTTGAACAACTCACACACGGCCATCCGATCCTAAACTAAGCGTTTTAGCCGCTTGGTCTAGTGGTTAGTGAACCTGACTACTACACCGGAGGTCGTGGGTTCGATTCCCACCCAGGTCAAACTT
>DWJZ01008516.1:0-11299 GCA_018249125.1 Asbolis capucinus
CTCATCACAGAAAAGTTTGACCTGGGTGGGAATCGAACCCACGACCTTCGGTCTAGCAGTCAGGTTCGCTAACCACTTGACCAACCGGCCTGACTGATATGCCACGGATTGGAACACTTAACACACGTTCGAGAACTTTATAGAAAAGTAATATTCGCTAACGGCTTCGCTTGTATCTGTTGACAAAAAGTAGCTTTGTGTTATTCGAACTAGCCAGTTCGAGCGGTTTCGTCGTCGTTTATTATGCGTACTTCGAAGGATTGGAATAACTTGCCTGCGTCGGTGTTCCCGCCCACGTATGATAGCAGTCTTCAAGAGAAGAGTGAATAGGCATTTAAATGACATGTAGCTTGAATAATAGCCAATATCAACCGTTAAAGACTGGAAATTCTTATTAGATCCCTATTAGATATTACATTGCAAGTTGGAATACAAGAAATACAATATAAGTGAACTTATTAAAGGACTCCAGTTGATAAACGGTGTCTCACGGTTGTAACCAAATGATTTATACTGCACAATTTCATATCGCGCAACGGATTTGCGAGAGCGTGAAATTTTTGAGCACACAACGAAATTTATGACATTTATATGTAGGTATATACTTATGAGAGAAACACACATATATATATATATATATATAGGTATGTATAACCCTCCCTACCCATCATCATTGTAACCCATAACTGGACTCGGGTCTCCACTCACATTGTACAGGATACAGCTCATAGTCCACTACGCTGGCCAAGTGCAGATTGGTGGACTTCACACAGCTTTGAGAGCTCTTATGAAGAAATCTCAGGAGTCTCAGGAGGAGAGGTTTCGTCATGATGTTTTTCCTTCGCCGTAGCGAGTGATAATAAACTATTGATATGCACATAGCTTTGGAAATTAGAGGGGCGCGCTGCAGGGTTTGAACCCAGGATCTTGGGTTTGAGAGACCAATGTTCAAACCACTAGGCTATCACTGCTCCCTTCCCATAGTCAACGGCATATTCAGGGCATGAACCAAGTTTTATGGATATATCATAAAATCTTTCATCTCCTACTTACACCTTCAAGCCTTTTTAACAATTAAAAGTAGTCTATGTTTTTACTTAACTTTTATTTTACCTATGTACCAAGTTTCATCAAAATTGTTTTAGTAGTTTAGACGTGAAAAGTTAATAAACAGACATAATATATGCGAAATTAACTACTTTCGTATATATAATACTAGGTTTGGTATAAAGTGTTGGTATTGATAAAAAGTAGTTCATATATCCATCCATCCATCCATTTATCCTCCTATACTTTCACATTTATAATATTAGTAGAATTAGATGTTTTTACATCTATAATGTTAGTAGGATTGATCATTTGAAATTTGTTTTTAAAACGATAAAAAAATTGTCGCATATTTCGTTAAAAAATCTTCACACAATTTCATAACATTCAAGAGGGTGTAAATGGATTAAGGAAATTCTCGTTCATTTACCTCGTTATGTTAGATACGAAACAAGATCTGAGGATAGGTTAGGTCTTTCGTTATTACGAGATAACCGGTCGAGACGGGCCAAATGGGGAACGGATATGAAACAAGGGACGGACCCGTTATGGCTAGCTGAATATGGATGAACGATTATGACGAGAATTTTGTGGATAGCCGTTTATTTTTAAAGTTCCTTTATGGTCTTTGGCATCCGTAGGGAAATTTTTGCACTGCGGGTAACAGCTATCATGATAGGGTCAAGCAATATCGGGTGCAGTCAGATAGTGAATGCCTAACCATGGTTGGAATGTTTTCTTGCTTTGGTGGGTACGTAAAGCTAACGGTCCAAGTTTTATATTTTTATAAAGGTAATTGTAGTGTATGTGAGTGAAAGAGAAAGAGGCTTAATGTCGTCTCTTGCGCACGTGCGGTCGAAAACGGCTTAGTCAGCCGTAGGCGATAGGAGTGAGAAGGCGCGTGTGGCTAAGAGCCGATAATTATTGAATTGATATGTCCATACCACAGTAATTAATTTGAAAGGCATTTGGATATTATAAACGCGATAGTAACTTTGTCAACCTGTCTAAATAAGGGGGATGAAGAGAGGGGAACAGAACGTTTCAAAGGGGGGTTGCGGAGGGGAGTTGAAGGAGATTTAATGTACCACGCGAACGTAGTCGGAATAACTTATTAGTAGCCTGCAGACTCTCTGTAATACGTTGTAACATTCAACACTTGCTAGTTAAACTAATAAATTTACACAATAAAAGAAACAAGCTATAAACATCGAACTTTTACAAAGTACAAACCCAAAGCAAAAAAACCCAACGCGGTCAGCCAACAAAGCGAAATGAAGCTTTAGGGATCGCGGGCAAAATACCAAAAACATATTTCATTGCGTCACGTACCACCGTAATATTGCCGACAATCATAAAATGAAACATCATAAGAGGAATAAAAACTGAAAAGGCCTTAACGAGCCAGGGTGGGCCCCAACAAATCGCTGGTCATCAGTCAGCGTTATGGCCGGAAGAGCCCTTCTGAGATAAGTCCTTTTGTGTGAGATAACACCCGTATCGATGTATTATATTGAGCACTGAATTGTTATTATCCTATACAATACACAGCTTTATACTAAACTATATATTGCCTTTGCTTCGCTGCGGAAGCGCTAGATACCAAAATAGTTATTGTAACATAACTGTAACAGTTAGACATATGGTATCGCGGACTTATTTGTAGATATTAATGTCGTCTATAAAACTGTAGTACATCACTTTGTTCTGCTGTCAATAATTTCCGGAGCGTACGCCATATAAGAATTCCATTGGTATTTTTTTTACACGTTGGGTTACATTGTCGAAATTTTCATACAGACCCCTAACGGGTTTGAAAATATTTTATAGCCTGTGCTCATCAGGGATTATGCAGGGTGTTAATTGTAATGTAAGAGCTTTATATTTGCGAATCTATCATTACTTTTGTCATTAATTTAGTCTACTGCTACACTAAAAGCCGTTAAAGGTTAAATCGATACTTAAAACAGATTTTTTATTTACAGACTTTTATCCACTGCGGCACTTAGCATAGAAGTTTTGAAGTTTCATAATTTATTAATATTCTTTTGTATACGAAAGTATTCCAATAATATTATACATACGGAAATTTGTCGGTGGATGCATGGATGAACAGGTGAATGAAAGATTGTCAATCTTTCAAGTAAATACTACTGAAACGATCTGAATGAAATTTGGAACAGAAATAAAATATTTGTCCTAACAATGTGGGCGAAGCCGCGGGCAGGAGCCCGTTCTACATAAGGGTACTTGGGCAACAAAAAATGTTCTCGAAATACATAAATATTGAAGTAAGTAGAAGCAATACAAGCGTATTACCGTACCTGATTGCTTCTGTTTTTGCTATCAAATCGAATTTGTATGAACGTAAGAACATGTTAGTAATAAAAAATTCATAAGCTTTACCAATACAAAGATATGTAAAGAGTAGGGAATACTGAAGTAATAGCTTGTTGGTTTGTATTTTGGCCTATCGAACAAGGGGCCTGAGTTCGATAGTAATCAAATTCAATTTTACGCATTGACTTGAACTTGAACGCATTGAAATGTACCAAAGAAAGCAATAAAGTATTTTGTATTTTTTTTTTTTTGTAACTTAACAACCACTTAACCTTGTGTCTGATCGATATGATTTTAATTAATTTTCCAGTGAATTCTGAACAAAGTTGCTGAAGACATCAATGCTGTATCTCCTACCATTACAGAGTCTATAAAGGAAAACAAAGAAATACACATACAAACAAACATTAATTTATATACATAGAAATAGTTCATAAGGTCATCTATTTGCATGGTAGTTATATAATCTGCAGTCGGGAGGTGCAAGGAAACCCAAAATTGACTTAAACATTATTTAGACATTTTTAAAAAACTACATTTCTATAAAATGGTGACATTTGCTCGAAGTTTGAGACAAAAGTACCGTGAGAATTATATACTGTGTGGGAAAGTTGCATATTACAAAATTATTTGCGTTGCGATGCATTTCACGGTACAGGGCCGTACTTCGATCAGAGCCGTAATTGAAATATCCATAACATGCTTTTATTTAACTTGCAAAGTATATTTGTATATTAGTATGTTTGTTTGTTACGGGTCAAATCTTGCAAGCATAATTGGACCCACTTCCCCTTACACTACGAAGCTGGAATTTTGCATTCTGCTTCAGTTCCAATAACATTTTTTTAAAAGCATGACACTTCGTTTGGGATTGACTCCAAACAAGGGAAATCCTCACCAGTTAATATTACAGTTATAAATGTTGTGTATTTCTTTGTATTAGGGATCTATAATTAAAGGTTGTGTTTTTATTATGTACATGAGGTTAAAGACTGGACGTCATACTCAAAAGGTTAAATTATAGCTGTCCCCTTGCTCCGCTAAGATCTCCTCTCACACGAAAAATCTAGGTCTGGCCAAAATTCACCACAATGGTCAAGTGTGGTTGGTGAACTTCGCACACCTTCGAGAATTCTATTAGGCCCTTTCAGTTTGTACAGGATTCCTCGCGATTTATTTTTTACGATACATATGTACATATTTTGTACAATCATGCTACAACTAAAGCCTATGTAACATTGCATGGTTGCTACTACAGGTATTTAGTATATTTAACCATTTCAGTGCATAAAGAAAAGCGTTTATAATCTACATATATTAATATTATATAGCTGAAGAGTTCGATTGTTTCTTGCTTGAACGCGCTAATCTCAAGAACTACTGGTCCGATTTGAAAAAATCTTTTAGTTTTAGGTAGCCTATTTATCGAGAAAGGCTATAGGCTATATATCATAACGCTAAGTCTAATAGGAGCAGAGCACCAATGAAGAATGTATCAAAATCGGGGGATCTTTTTCCTGTTGAGAGCTTCAGCTGCGTGCACTGCCTAAACGGTTAAAGTTTCTCAAAAATCATGTATGTCAGAAACAGTCGCGGGTTAAAGGTAGCGTTAACCTAAAGTAAAATGCTTAAATTGTTGCATTGTACCTATGACGTTAATATTGAATGATGAAGCTGTGTCAAGGTTTTGTCAGTATATGAGTATTAAATGATTCTTTGTCAATATAACAGCATATGTTTGATGAGCCTGGCGAATACCATCAGTAATCCCTTGTAAAAATAAACGCTGTTCGTTTATTCGCGTTTTTAACAAATATTTACGGTCATCGGGCATCGCAGTCGTAAACGTATGTCTGGCTTTAAGGGCGATGTTTAAATAAATACCAACAGAAAATCCAGTATACTTTGTTTACTGTGTTAATACGAACGGTTCATGCGATTATGACCATTATATATATCCGGTACTGACGCGTTTATTTGCATTTTTATGATTTCGACGCCAGCGTACGCAGGTAGGTATACGAAAACTCGAATCATTTGTGTGAAATTAAAGCGGAATGGTTGCATGTGTGTGAACGAGAAACTGGTAAGTTTGTGTCACACCAAGCGCAGTTTTTTGCTTTAAGCAGAAAAATTAACGAACGCACTCCCATTTTTTTGAAAGCTGACACACTCTGTCACGCTGTCACGAGCACTACGAACCGTATTAATAATTACTCATAACTCAAGAACAAACATACATCTGTCACTTTCATACATTTAGCACTTCGTTTTTGTTCCGCTTTCAGACGTCATCTTGGAGGCTATTTTGTCAAACTTACGTCAAAAGTCTTACGATGGCTACTATTCTACGACATATGATTTAAATATATAATTTGGAATTATTTTTGACATATAAAACCCGACTCCTATCAGCGCAGCCTAAAGACAAATTGAATGAAAAGTGTACCAATTAGTATAGTTTGGTTGGGACGATTTTAGGTTTCTCATATTATATCCATAGTTCTATTCGTAATATCATTACTGTTATACTATAGCCATACTTATAGTGAAATCAGGACGCGTCGAGTGTTCAAAAATACATTACCAGCTATCAAAATTTAATTACTACCCCCAAGAAACTATTACATCAGAAAACAATAACAGATCGCGGCGGCGTCATGATTCCGCCATTAATATTCCGCCGTGGGCCACGTTGCTCCAATTCGTTCATTTCTGAAGTTTAAACAAACTTTGTTAGGAACTTTGCATGATTCCCGTGATTAAATCGATTTCGGATTGCCGGTAAACGGGTTTCCGAAACTGCCGATTCGTCGTTAGGTTTAAACTGCTCCGAAGTTCCTGTAGGTACATAAAATTTTAAATTCCGATTTTATTTCGTACCAAATCAATTTTATGACGGAGCTTAATATTTGCCTTGCCTCGAAATTCTTTGATAGAAACTTTAGTGGAGCTCTTGGTTGTATTTTTCTATTCATAAAATATTCAAAAATTATTCAATCTACATGAATCTTTATTGATTAACAAAATGAATAAAGCAAAGAGTTAATCAACTCTAACTTCCATTCATTATGGTCCTTGAGCGATATTTTATATAGTAAAAATTAAAAAAATACGTTTTAAACTGTCAAACTTTTGTATTGCTTTTACTTCCGAGGAGGTTATAGAAATAGTACATTTTGAAGATCTAGAGTACCAGATATATACGTACATATCAACAAAACTAGTAGACGACATAGGTAGATACTGAAATGCCATAGGAAAAGTTATTTAAGTATGACGAATTGGAGAATACTTACTAAATGTAGGTAAAACTAAAAAATCTGCCTAATGCAGTCTCATTATAAAATATTCTGTAGAACGTCTTCCGACCGAGTCAGCATTGTATTTCATCATTGCAACACATAATTCTCCCTCTCCTGGCACTTCAGTAACAATGTGAAGTGTTCAGGCCATAGTATACCACGCTGGCCAAGTGCGGATAGTGGAATTCACACAACTTCGAGAACTTTATGGAGAGTGTAGCTTTTCCCACGATATTTTCACCGTGGCCAGGGATAACCAACTTCTTATACAGACATAGCTTTTAAAATTATAATTGCGCGCTGCAGGATTTGAACTGACGACCTCCGTTCGAGAGACTAACGTTGAAATCGTTCTATTTATATAACCGTATTTAATATAAATCCAAATTCATTCAAATCTGATAAACTTACCACTTCAGAATAAACTAGTGAATAAACTTCCTTAATTTACCAAATAGCTGTTCAAATGTAAAACCTCAAAACTTGTATCCTCTAGAACTTTCCAACCAAGTTACTGGGGATAAAACACTATTATTCAAATATCAAAACCCACATGTAAATGCCAAGTTAACGTATGATATGATAGCTGTTATCCTCCTCGAGATCATAATGAAACCGCAACGTCTAACACAATGATGAAATTTAACATACTCGGCGACTTAAGCAAACTACATAAAGCCATATAACTTTGATCATTACCTTCCACTGAAGACATTTGAACTCTTGAATTAGAATCAACTTGAGCCAACTCACTAATAAAAGACATGTCGATTTACTTTGTCTGGGAGTTTGGATTGTGAGTACCAACTCCATTGAAATCTATATGTCTCAACCTTTCTGGACTATTTCGATTGAGTGAGTTGACTTGTTACGATGAATGGGAACGAAAGTTTGTAATACTTAAAAGGTTGTTTAAATGTTCGGGGCTAGCTAGTATAAATATTACAATGAAATTTCTTCGTGTTAGTTTCCTTATAACATTGAAAATTAGTAACTGTTAGAAGCGTTTTTTTTTGTGCGTAATTCCCTTTGTTGATCATTGCCCTGACTTCTTTCGTTCGACGGCTAGTGACATGATTCTACTAACATTATAAATGTGAAAGTTTGGTTCCCGGCAGTAGGTTCTCCTGGAATGATGAGCACGTTCATATATTTGGATGTTTGCATTCCATTACTCGCTAAACGTTGAATGATTTAAAATGAAAGTTAATGCACATAAATAGATAATAATAAATTATATAATAAAAATATGGATAGTAAAGTTACGAATAATAACAATACGATAATATATGGGAACACGAATAAGCTACTTTTTATCAAGACAACGCTGCCGAAGTCGCGGACGGAAACCGGTTTTTATTTAATGGTATTATAATGTGTTTTTAGTGGACTAGATCAATAATAAATGGCTTAAAATGGTGTAAAAGTAAAATGAAACATTTGATTGCATTTAATTCCAGTAATTGTAATATGTCATTTGTACTTTGTGTAACAATTGACAGAAAATATAGCCTAAGATAGCGAACCATTGTAATAAAACTCCAATACGTAATACCTGTTTAATTTCTGCGGTTACATATTACCCTATACCAAGGCAGTAAAATTTTAAATTACAATCGTCTTGTCATACAATCTGATAGCGTAGTTGTAACTAGGATTTATGTATCAGAAGCAATAACCATTTAAGGCTTAAGAAGCGCTTAACCAAGATAAATATATAACGCTGCAATGGTGAATTTTACGACTGACAATTTAGCTGGAGCAAAATATTTTTCCAGGTAACAAATTTACCGTTTAGTAGCTACCTACGCTTTAAAGGTAGGAGGAGAAAGATAAATTTTAGCATCCAATTGAAGCCAAGTTGTAACCGCTCTTGGCGATACTTTGAAGTTTCATTCACTGTGTTAGTTCTAATTTAGCTAACTTTGACTAACGTAACAGTAGTTTTGGAATCTTATTTACCTTTCATTTTGTATTTTAGCGACATAAATAACATTTTCTTAATTCGAAGTAGATTTTATAATATTATTTTGTTTTGCTTTGAGCTAAATTACCAAATTACATAAAAAAGTTATTTAGAATTGAAAAACACTGTTTATTGGTCAACATTTTTTAACGAATTATTGTGACAGTGTAATCACGCGCCAAAAAATACAACAGGAAAGTGTTGTTAATTTCAAAAAAGGAAGAAAAAGATACAATGAGGCCATATGAATTCGTTAACAAATCACATCGAAAGACCAGCTGTCATCAAAGGACTGTGTATTTAGTTTGTATATTTTAGGCCCAAAATTGTTATCAAAAAAAACCAAGAGAAAATCATATGCAGGATAACGCAAGGGTTGAGCAGAAATGTCCTTGAACGGAGCTCGGCCTTTGAAAAAAGAAAGAAAAATTTTTGCTCAACCGAATGGGCCGAATAAACCCAAGTAAACAGCGGAAAGCAGTTCACAGAAATTTAGCATTATGACAGAAAAAAAGGAATTATATTCGGTGCAGGAATTTATATTCGGTGGTTCAATGCCTGTTCGAAATTTTATTTTTTGATCTCAATTTAGTAACTAAGAATATTAATTTTACAACTCCTAGAACTATAGAATTATTTCCGTATTTTTAATAAATATTCTAGAAACTGCACTCGCTTCGCTTAGGAAGAACCAGTCACAAGAAAATAAGTGGTTATTGTGATATAACTATGTATAACATTTGGACATATGGTATCCCGGAATTATTTGTAGATATGTCCTCAATAAAACTGTAGTATATTACTTTTGTCAAATATTCCTGCAGCTTATAGGATATAAGGGTATTTTTAGTATTTTTTCACGCCTTGGGTTATATTATCAAAGTTTCGGAATTCTTATCTTTTCTATCTTATCTTTTCCTATATAATATTAGTATAGAAGTAGGTAGGGACTGCTGTTATAATAGTAGGCATAATATATATGGATGTGGGTACTCCTTTGTATACCATTTAATAGTTAATGCGGTTAACACATTTATCAGTGACGTCACGCGTCATGAACCGTTGATATCAGACGGCAATGATAATGACCTAATTGTTCCACGTAGTCGATACAGACTATGTCGATGTCGGAAAACAGTGAGGGCTTAACTCTTTAGTGTAACTCATAGAGTTTCGCCCTTATACGGAAAACTATAAGGATGTAACTTTTATGAGTTACTCTAAAGATTTACGCCCTTATTGTTTTGTTCATATTTTTTTCTTTTTTATGTACTTTTATTTTTGTCTATCATACTTATTTTATTGAAATAAATGGTTCTTTCTTTCTTATAATCCTCTACAACATGCCTGCCTCGGTTACGAATCGAATCCGGGACCCTTAGCTCCGAAGGTAGGGTCACTACGAATATATCTATAGAACCGTTCATTAATTTATTTTTAAACTTTATTACAGGCTTTGAAGAGGTACAAAAGGTGCGTCTAATGCTAGAAGTATTCTCTACCAGTCGATCTTTTGTAAAGACAAATAACAGTGAGGGTATATTAAGGGCCGAACGAAGCCTTCAAGAGAATAGTGAATAGGCATTTACTGAGGTAGTGCACCCAACATCTTAGACATCATCGCCACTTACCATCAGGTCGGATCTGTGTCAAGCATTAACTTATTCTAAGTAAGATAAAGAGCAACTGGAGATATGTGGCATTATAAAAATCATTTATAATGCAACTAAATTAACATACCAACGTACTAAACACCATCATAAGTAGCCGTAACAACAAGACGAAACACAAAACGCTTTCATTACTTTCTTGAAGCGTACTCAAAGAGTACAAGACAAAAGAAACCAACCTCAAAACAAAAGCCGCGCCGAAAAAGGAAAACAAATGAGTAACACTTCAGGTGTCTGGCGGAATAAAATTGATATGCTGAAGTACTTTTGAGTTTAAAAATCACACTCTCCCTACGTGTTAATTATGCAGGAACACGAATTCGTACTACGTGACGTTATATTATTCTTTGATGAGCACTCGTAGGTACAGGACACGTAGTGTGTTAAGCTTAGGTCACGGTATAACGCGCCGGATAGTGAGCATTTTATGCAATAAATAGTATCTGCACGCGCTTCGCGTCCGTAGACCTGAGGACTGCCGATGGGTTTCTTTTTAACCAACTTTAAAAAAGGTAGTTAGCAGTTCGTTGTGTATTTTTTCCATACCTTTCTTGTGGACTGATGAAATAAAATTTTAATTAAAATTTTATTAATTTTATAAACTATATTAACATCAGATCAACCATTTCTAAGATAAGCTTATTGACAAAAAAAATGTTTTTGTTGCGTTTATCACCAGTAATGTTTTCTCTCAAATTCCTTAATACCCTTTTTGTAATCACAGTGATCAAATACAAATATATTACAAAGAGTTTTAATTAAGTCAAATTTTTCTTATTTATATTTGTTAAGGAAATAACAAAAAAAGGAAATTAAATGAAAACTATTTATCTCAAAAAAATCATTTAACGAAATCAAAATTTTACAATACAAAGTCACTATATGAGTTATCAATTTATTAACAAAATATATAATATGAGTATATAAAAAAATATTTAAAATAATTCTTTAATAGATAATACCAATCTGTC
>DWJZ01008517.1:0-11299 GCA_018249125.1 Asbolis capucinus
GATGTTTTCCTTCACCGTTATAGCGAGTGACATTTAAATGCTTAAAACGCACATAACTCCAAAAAGTCAGAAGTGCGTGCCTGGGATTCAATCCCGAACCCCCCGAGTAGGAGGCCGAATTCTTAACCACTAGGCTATTACCGCTCTATATAACATATAACCGAACTATATACCGTAAAAATGTTGCTAAAGCAACTGTCCTTTAGACGGATTTTTTTTAAGTATGAATTTAAACTCGATTCATCGTAGACTGTGTACATTGTCTATGTTATGGGTACTCACGATATATGTTTTTCGCGATGTTTCGACTCAGTTGCATGGATCATGGTCCCGGCTGAACTGACCATGCTAGTTGTCCCATCCATGCAACTACGTCGACATATCTGCGCGAAAAACATACATCGTAAGTACCCTTAACATAGAACAATTGTGGAAAAGTTCGTAGCCCTATTGTAAGCGATCGAAAAAATTAAACAAGAGCAAGCGCGGTCAGTAGTAGCATGGGTGACCGTTAGTGGCAAAAACATGAGGTGACTCTCTATGAACTTTGGGTGATGTCCATAAATCAAATGATATTTTTAGCAACTTTTTACACCCACCCAGACTCCTTACAGTGGTCAGTTAAATGAGATTTAGTGATACTGGTAAACAATGTGGCTTACTATCTCTGCCCACATTTAAGAACATCATCATCATCAGCCTTTGCATGTCCAGTGTTGGACATAGTCATCTCTTAGTTTGCGCCACTCTGACCGGTTGTGAGGCCTTTGAAACCAGCGGATACTCGCTGCTTTCCTTAGGTCATCAGTCCACCTGGTCGGGAGCGCCTTGTGCTCCTTTTTCCAAGATGTGGTCTCTATTCGAGGACCTTTCTTCCCCTACGGATATCGGTCTTTCGAACTATGTGGCCTGTCCATTGCCACTTCAGCCGGCTAATTCTACGAACTATGTCGGTTTGTTCTTCTTCGGATTTCATAATCTCTGACTCGATGTCGTAGAGAAATACCGAGCATAGCCCTCTGATGGAGAGGGCTATGCTCGGTACGCAACCTTGAGCCTGTACATCAGGCCAATAGTGAAGCACCACGTCTCGGATCCGTAAGTCATCACAGGCAACACACACTGGTTGAACATCTTCGACTTCAGGCACTGAGGTGTATCGGATGAGAAGATATGGCGGAATTTCCCAAACGCAGTCCATCCAAGTTGGATTCTACGAGTGACTTCTTTCTCGAAGTTAGTTTACCCATTTGAATTATTTGCCCCTGGTAAATGCACTTGTCTACAACATCGAAAGCAGCGCCGTCGACAACAACCGGTTTAGGTGTGACATGGACGTTCGACTTGACTTTCGTCTTGTCCATGTTCATCTTAAGACCCACCCGTTGATAGGCGTTGTTCAAGTCCCTGAACATTGTACTGAGTTCTTCCAGGGAACTTGCCGGAATGATTATATTGTCGGCGAAAGTGTGTAATATACTCGCAGTTGATGTTAATGCCACGTCTTTTCCACTCCATCAGCTTGAACACATCCTCCAATGCGGTCAACAGTTTTAGGGATATTACGTACCTCTCTGCGGTTGAATGGGGTTCGTTGCTGTTTTGTGTTCTTTGACGGACATGATGGCGAATGCATATATGTAAACATTTCAGCACTTCGATATTGCGGTAGTCGATTCGGCACCACTGAAGAGAATTCAGTACCGTCCAGGTCTTGATAGAATCGAAGACTATCACAGTCCACATAGGCAACACATAGCGGCAGATTGTACTACTCGGTCTTCTGTATAATCTGCCGTAGGGTATGTATGTGGTCTATGGTACTGTAGCCGGAATCCTGCTTGTTCGGAAGGCCGGAAGTCGTCAAGTCTGCGTGCAATGCGATTAGAGAGTATTCTTGAAAACAGCTTGTAAACGTGGCTCAGAAGTTCTTCAAAAGGGTTTTGTCGCCCGTTTTGAAGAACAATGTCACCATACTTCTGCTTCACGCTTCCATAGTAGTAGTATGACTGATGACAGAATCAAACAACTACTGGAGCACTACCGAGAGAGGTTTCCCTCCAGCTTTAAGCAACTCGGTCGTTATTCCGTCATCATCCGGTGCCTTATTCTATAGCTGTTTCAAGGCTTCCCTAATTTCGTATAGGGTTAGTTGTCGCTTGTCGTTCTCCTCGAGGGGAACGGGAGCTTGAGGGGAAGCATACAACTGACCGTAGTACTTCTCAATTTCCCTCAGAACTTCAGGTTTCGACGAAACTACGTTGCCGGAGTCGGTCTCGTAAGCTGACTCTGCCCAATAACCAGAACCCTGGCGAACACTGGCGCCTTGTTTCGCTCAATTGTGTTTCCAACACGATTTGCGTTATGTAACCACAAATTGCCTGCACAGGGAGATTATTTGCAGTTTATAAAGCCGTCTATATTCTGCCATGGAGGTTGGAGACTGCACGCACAGTTCTCGTCGATCCATTATTAGGCCGAGCGTATGTTCTGAGAGAACTTGAGAATTACTGGGATGGGTCTTAATGCACTTCGACCCTACGTCACGGACAGTTGTAACCATCCTTATGTTGAACTCGTCCACTGAAACGCAAGATTCCAGGCTCATGAAACTATTCTGCAGTTCGAGCTGAAAGGTCTTAGAGTTTTGGATTTGGACAGGTGTTGGGCGGAACGTAGACTTTATTAGGCGTGACTGTTCAAGCTTAATATCGAAATTAAATGTGCGTCTCACAAAACGGTGATCGCTTCCGGTTTTGAACTTGCTTATCACAGAGACTAGAAGAGTATTATCGCGTACTCCCCCTCTTCGGACTTCAGATAATCCTACAATACTACAGTTTAACTTGTCTATCTCTTCTTTCAGCTCTTTTATCTTATCATCGGTCCTCAGTGTCCTGGTGTTGTGCAGAAGTGGGTGGTGGTGCAGAAGTCTTCGTTTGAGGAAGCCCGACCTCTGTCGGAGATTCTTAGCACCCCCTGCTCCACCGATACCGTGGCCGCTACCATAGCCAGGGATAGTTGAGCTGCCGGGGACTGGGGGGTTTCATAGGAGGCTTAGCCGATTAGTCACCGCGTTTGGCTTATGCGTGTTGGTGACCGCAGTGGATATTAATAGTTCGCAAGAGAGTGTTGCTACCCGCTCCTTGGTGTCTCCTATCTGTCGTCTCTTATGACATTCCAGGTAGAGATAGGAGTGGCGCTATTCTTCTTAAGCGAACCCGGTGCCACACTTAAGAATACGCGTATTTTTTGTACTTAATTAGTAACAAAAAAAACCTTGAAAAACATTCACATTGTTTTTTTATTGATATGGAAAACTTTACGATTTAAAAACATTATACTAATAAAAACATGTAATATCTTAATATCTCAGCTCCTTGGTAATTTTTACCCAGACCTGCAATCCCCCTTCTAGGCCTCACCTGAATAAGAGGCACACCCTTTTAACATGAGAAGTACGCGTAAGATTTGAACCTCTCATTTCACAGATCGGTCTAAACCTTAGGCTGCCGCTTGTTCCGCATCTAACCACGCGAATAAAAATAATCATGCTAAAACAGGCCCAACAGATCAGCTCGACCACAAATAAAAGCATGACGTGTTTCATATCAAAAGTATTCAACGTAAACACACGTAAGTGGCGTCAAAAACGTGATTCACGTCAACGCGCCAACGGACATATGTATATTGTGTTGATATATTGTGATAAATACGCAATTTATACGTATGATCCATTTGCAATTATTGTTACAGCTTTGCGTCCGTGCGTTAGTATTCATGTGTGTGTGTGTGTGATGGTGAGGTTATGTGTGTTTTTGTGTGTATGTCGAATTATGTGTCTTTACATTGGGCTGTATATCTTTCTGTGTATGTTTGGGTATGCTATTATATATGTTGTTTGTTTATTTACTCTGTGTAAATGTGTGTGCATATATTTGTGCAATTGTCTACTGCTTGAGATAGGGCCCAATTTGTAAGGAACCTTACTACTAAATTTATTTACAGATGCGTTCATAAAATTTCAACATCCTTACCATATTAGGGCCAGTAGAATATGCACTAGGCCTCAGCGAAAAGGCAATAAAAAGGTACTAAAAGGGCCCCTACCCCCATTAGTACCATATATGAGTGTACCCTGAACCTAAAGAATGATAAATATGTATTTTGTCATATTATGTGTAATAAAAAATGTTAGTGTAAAAAGGTATAGAAACTCCAAATATTAAACCACCGCAACATGGATATTTTATTCAAATCTTCAATAACTTTAAACAACACGAACAAACTCAATTAATTACAGTTTAACGTGTTCTTAGAAATCGACTGTAGTCGATACAAAAGCGTGGCCTTCAAAAGACCTCTTTAGTACACTATTTTAGGGTTCCGTAGGCCGAAATTTTAGTATTTCCCCATTACTGTGAGTCGTACGTGACTTAAATAACGGGTGACGTTTTTAATGTACATATTTTTTTACAAATTTTAGAAAAGAAATATAAATTTTATATACATAAGTACTATAAAATGCACTCGCTTCGCTTCGGAAGTACCAGTAATCAGAGAAAAGTAGTTATTGCGACATAACTGTAACAGTTGTTCACCGGACTTATTTATAGATATTGATTTCCTCTATAAAACTGTACTACATCACTATACTCCATTGTCAATAATTTCCGTAGGGTAGGGAAGGTTTTTATAGGCTTTCTTCATCAGGGATATACAGACAGACAGGACTTTATTACAGTGAATTATGAAAACTACTTGCGAGGTTTAAAAAGTTAAAGAATTATTACATCTCTTACAGAACCTTTCATTACATCGCCCGACACACACTTGACAAGTTTTTTATATATTCTTAATTACAGTTGTAATGACGGTTGTATATTTATGTATAATTTCATTCCATAATTACTATGTTTTAGATAAAACTGTACCGCACGGTGAGGCAATCGTTACGTCCGCTTACCGTTCCAATAATTAAACATTTTAATAACTATGTGACTTAAGGTTCGCTTCCGTCAACGTTATTGTCGTGGAGGTTTTGGAAAAATTATTACTTTGTTATTCGGTTTTTATAGACATGTTACCATTAGCCTGGGTTATATAAAAAGTTGTAACTCATTACAATGTTTTTATTGTACGGTTTTGACTAATTATTTAAATTAAATTTTTGTATTCCTTACCAATATGTAAAATAAAAAGTAAAATCTTAAAATTGTCCTGGTTATATTTAAGTAATTTCATAAAATTAAATTTGAGCTGAACTATTTAAATTTATTTTCAATTAATTACCTGTTGGTATAGATTTACACAAAATATTTCAACAATTAATAACAAGAATTGAATATTAAAAATCATTAATTACTTTCACATTTTTAAATAAAATAAAATGAATGATTATTTACTTTTAAATTTTCATACAAATAATGTTATTATACCAACAAAAATAATGCTAACAAAAGATTTAACTAATACGAGTACTTACAATATGATTTCTAGTAAAAGACTCCCCACTTTGTGCGTGGTACGTTTACACCATCATACTCGTATGTATACTACATATATTCTTGAATAACATAATACTTGTAAACACAAGCTTAAGATTTGTTATCTGCTTAATATATAGTTGAGTTTTATTGCGTGGAATCTACTTACATAGTAAAGTGGAATACACTCATATTCAGTATTATTTTATATTGCGGTATATAACTTTCAACTGGGATTTTAAACAGTGACAAAATACGAGTTCCATATTGTTATGGCATACCTAATTTTTTAATTAAAATAGCTTTTGATGCTTAATTTAATAAAAATAACAAAATATTTATTATAAAAAATCTCGTTATTGACGTCTTAAAGTATATTTTATGACCTTTTCTCATATATTATACTTAATATTTATACACAAATTAGTATAAAATTCGGTCGATAATATTTCAAGATATTTATAAATATTGAATTATGACAAATTGTTACAATAGCATGTATAAGATTCAATTGAGGCTTAATTGACATTCTTATAGTAACAAAAGTGTTACAACTGTTGCGAAAACGTAGCTTTACGACGATTAAAATGAACCTTGAATCTTTTGTGTTTACACTAATTATTTAATAATAGGTACCTAATCAAATGCAAAATACTGACTCACTGTTTCGAATCTAGAGGCAAGAAATACAAGGCCAAATATTTAATTTCGGTGAATAGTACGTCATACATATTATTTGAATGTCACTTGAAAAAAATATTTCGTATATTATTTAAAGTAATGTAATAAAAATCTTATAAGCAAAATTATCTGCGAAAATAAACATCAAAAATTCTATATTTAACTTGCATATTGTAGTAGAAATGGGTTTTATATGTTATGAATATTTTTCTAACTTATGTTTCTCTATTGGTACAATATTTATTTCGGAATTATTAGTTTAAATTGCCAGTTAATGTGAACTTAAAAACATATCGGGATAATAAACAAATTAAATTGGTAAACCAACAAAGGAAAAAATATTTTTTACAGCTTGATAACTCCCGATGTATCAGTAAATTTTGTTTGTATTGACAAAAAATTGCCAAGTTTAACATTATCTAAAAATAAACAAATACAGCATCATCATCTTGACCCATTGCTGAGCTGGATCTTATCATAATGTGAATTGTACAGGCCATAGTTGAACACGTAATAAATTAGCAGTCTTCACACATTTTTGAAAATGTATGGCGAGCTCTCACGAGTACAAATAACCTCATCGAAAGTTGATAATTAATTTTTAATAAGCACGTTATTTGAAAATAAGACGTGCATGCAGAATATGATTTTATGCCATGCTCTCATGGAGGACTAATATACAAACCGTAAGGCATTCACTATTATAATAGTCCTATTCCTTACTCTACGTACTACAACTTTTTCAACTACAAATCTTAGAAACGGACCCTCGGACCCCTCAGTGAAAATGTACCTTAATTAAACATTCCAATATTATCACGCTTGGCTTATTTATTAATTTATATACACCAATATTATAAAGAGGAAAGATTTGATTGTTTGTTTGTTTGAATAAAATAGGCTCCGACACTACTGGACTAATTTAAAAAATATTTTACCATGAGATTCCTTCATTATCCGTAATGAACATAGGCTATATTGAACACGAGAAAAAATTGTGACCCGCTTGAAAATTTCGACAATGTAACCCAACGTGTGAAAAAAGTACCAAAAAAATCTTTATATCGCGTACTCTGCGGAAATGATTGAGAATAGAACAAAGTGATGTACTACAGTTATATAGAGGACATCAATATCTACAAATAAATCAGTGATAGTGTATGTCTAACTGTTACAGTTTTCTGGTAACTGGTTGTTCCGAAGCGAAGCGAGGACAGTTCCTAGTTTCCTAATATAGTGGCTGAGGTGAGTTATTTGTAATATTTGTTATAAATCTTATAGAATAATCAGTACTAAAACTCATCTTTCTATCACTCCCTTCATTGTACGTTAAATGGTCATCTTAACGTAAGCTACAGCGGATTGAACGTTAAGGAACAGATTTTAAACTCGAATCTTCGTGGACTATGTACATTATGCTGTGTTACGGGTACTCACGATATATGTTTTTGTGCCGATATGTAAACGCCAAAAGATCATAACTGCTTATAAACAAGATGTGGACAGAATAGTGTGTCGTGATATGGTAAATAAAATACAAAAACGAACTATATACGAAGTAGACAGACTAATGTATTAATGTCAAATATCACCCATCAGTCATGTGTCATCTGTCAACCTGTCAAAAGTTTCTCATTGCCACCGCAGTTCAACCGGGACCATGATCCATGCAACTGGGTCGAAATATAGGCGCAAAAAACATATATCGTGAGAACCCGTAACACAGCCTAATGTTAAGGTACATATTCACTTAACAGTCTAGGCTCCGTAATTATTCTAATGTTTCCAAGCCTCTTAAGACATTTTAGTTAAATTACGAATCTTCCGGACCCCCGGACCCCTCAGTGAAAGCGTACCTTAACGTAAAATTCAAATGAACTCCAATCTTGTCACGGTTGGTTCTGAACAAACGTTGCACTAATTACTTGCTTGACAATTTATTTCCCATTAAGCTGGCCTTCCACGGATTTCGGTCACCCACCTCTTTGACGATTATTTTAATTTTGCTAATAACACTTTAATTATAGCCGCCGAGGAGTATAATTAAAAGGAAACAGGTGAAAAAAATTGTTTGTGCGATGGGTTTTTCATTAATTTTATTGATGTTTTGTGCCTCGAACAGGTTTGAGGTTTAAAATGGCTTGTTTTTAATAATCAATATAATACATCGGGTATGTATTAAATTATGAATCACTTCTGGCTTCAACCCGTGGCCTATTAACGAGTACTAGTTCTAGAATATACTAAGCCACGTTGCTCCAATCTTGATTTAACCCTACGTGCTCTGCGAAGCACCGAAGCAAGAATTGTTTGCTTTTGTCAACCAACGTCTACCTATGAATGTCACAACAAGACCAAGCTAATTCTATTACTCTCCGCCCGCGGTTACTGATGTTGATAGAAAGTAACCCGTGTAGTTTTTGCATGAAAGAGGAACAAACATCCATGCGTGCATACATCTATCCAACCATCAATTCATCCATCCATCCTGAAAAACTTTCACATGTACAATATTAGTTGGATTAACAGGCCGAAAATCGTTCGGCATCTATCGCCAGTAATCCACCCTATTAGGGCCGATTTACACGTGCCTTTTAGCGGCCGATTCCCCAAAAGATAGTCTTTGTCTAACCACAGTTTCAATTCGTATCTCCATTGTGTCCAGAGATGAGTGGACGTCGTTAGTATAAGATAAGGCTTGTTACAAAGAGATCGGTGTAATCTTGCTTCGAATGTCCTGCCCTTTGTGTCTTCGAGATGTCATTTTGTGCGCATTGTTGTGGATTGTTCAGCAATTATGAGGTTGAAAATTGAATATTTGCAATTAAATGTCTTTAATAAATCAGTGACATTAGTAGACGCTGGTGTCTCGAACGCAGGAGGCTCAAATCCTGCTGTTTCGAAGTTTCTGAAACTATAATTGCTTCGGTAACGGAAACATCTCAAGCAAACCGGCATTCCTGAGAATCCGTAAGGTTCTCTAAGGTGTGAAGTCAACCAATACACTGGGCCAGCGTGGTAGACTATCGCCTGTATCCCTCACATTGTGAGCGGAGACCCTAGCAACTGATGCCTAAGCTACTGAAACAATTTTAATGAAACTTAGTACAGAGATAGAATAAACCTTGAGAGAAAATATAGACTACTTTTAAATGTACCACACGCACGTAGTCAAAAATTGAAAGTCAAAAATGATTTATTTTATGTAAGCACTTTCAATACACTTATGAACGTATTTTTTATAAAGGTGCCATAATAAAGAGGAGAAGAAATGGTGAAAGAAACTCCTCGGCATATCTTTTGAAAATCGCAGGGAAGTAGTCGCAGGAAAAGCTAGTAAAATACATAAAAATATGCCTATTAAAGTACTTAATGCGACGAATTATTCTATAAGGTTCGCCGTACATAAAAAACATCGATTTAAACGAATCGCTTTAAACTCGATTCATTACTCCGATGTAACTCGACTAGTATCACTCGTGTAATCGGATATGCGATCGGTAATTGTGTAAATCGACGATATTAGTTTTCGACGAGTCTCATCGACGACATTCAGAGCTATAAGACTTTCATTAATCTCGCACATGCGTGTAGACAATACGGATAGAGAAGTACTAGAAGTGTTTAATATTGTATTTTTAGACTAATACGATCTGACGTGACCCATGCAACTGGGTCGAAATATCAGTATAATAATAATCAGATCGTGAGTACCCGTTTGCATTTAAAATGTAAAATGATCCAATATTGTATACTAGTTTACGCCCGTGGTTTTGCTTGTGTTGTATCCTACTAATATATATTTTTAAGAATGGATGGATGTTACACCCCTTCACGCAAAAACTACTGAACAGATTTAAATGAAATTTGGTACAGAGCTAGATTATAGTCTAGTTTAACATATAGGCTACTTTCTAACAACATACTATGCGAGTGAAGCCCCGGGCAGACCCTAGTGTTCATGTAACGCTGTCTGTTTTGTTCCAGTTTGTAATCGATCTCTGTGACAAATTTGATTTAAAGAAATTGTTTCATATTTGTTCATATCCGTTCAGAGGTTTCTCGTGAAAGAGGAGAAATATCCATCCATCCTTGAATCCATTTTTGCCATTATAATATTATATCAAAAGAAAGTAGGAAGTGCAGTATTTAATTTGCGAATAGGAAAAAGAACTCCTTTGTAGTTTCTTTCTGTTTTTTTCTTGCGTAGTTTGACTTGTGAGTTTAAAAATGAACGACCTATTATAATCTTATTATAATCTTTACTAACACACAGGTCCCTACACGCAGTTGAAGCTGCGGGTGGAATATAACAGAAACATTGTAACACTATCCCACTACTGGGCTCGGGTCCACTCAAATTGTACGGGATACATAGTCCGCCAAGGTAGCTAAGTGTGGATTGGTCTTCACACACCTATGACAATTTTCTGGAGAACTCTGGTTCTGGTTTTGTAACGATGTTTTGAGGTGACGGGTGCGAGTGAATAAGATATAGTTTATTACTGTTTCATCTATAGTACAATCTATATTAATCCTTAGTACAATGTACATGCACACACAGACAACATACTTTAGTACTATTCCGCCATATTTGAACCGAGGGCAATGTTATAAATGCCAACGATCAAAACACTATACTTGATGCAACGACGATTAGGAATAAATGTAAAAAACTATAAATAAAAAATCTTTTGTAGGGTTTACACCAACTTACATAAATGAGGTTTTTTCCACTAAACTTCTCACAATATTTTTGAAAATTATTTATTTAATTAAGTAATCATCAAAAAAACAAGAAAAAACTACCAATAAATATAGTCATACCAGTCACAAAAAATAATTACAACACACAACATCATTCACAAATTTATACTGTGACATCCCTAATTTCATGAAGGAGTTAACAACCTTTCAAAATATTGAAATATTTTGTTTTGTACATTATTGTTTTTTGTTTTAATGCACTTTATGCATTGGTCACCTAGCAAATAGCATGATTTTCAAGTAAAAGTTTTTAAAAATGTAACTCATGTACAAAAGATTTAAAAAATTATAAAACAACAAAAAGTTTAATTCTCCTGTTTGTCACAGGTTGCTAGGCAACGGTTTGTTATTAAACATTCCAGATC
>DWJZ01008518.1:0-11298 GCA_018249125.1 Asbolis capucinus
TATAAAATTTAATTTGAATACAGAATATCATTATTATTGTTTTTTTATTGCCACCCGTAGTTAGCCATACCAAGCACGAGTGTCACCATTGTGTTGCATATCTGCAAGCTTTTGAAAGATTAAGATATAAGTGCAGAAGTAGTTATACCTTTGAAACTAATAACATCTTTTGAATTACTCAATCAAAGGTTTAATTTTAAATCAATTTGGTATATTTTTGATATTTGTATTTCTTCCATAAAGTACTGAATTTAAAATATACTTACCAGCTTCCACCACTATGCTGCCAGGAAATAAGTCAAGCTGCAATGTGATCATACTAATGTCAGGTGTGTAGATAATCTGTGTCCGATGAGGTAAGGTCAGGGACCATAATTCTGGTGTTGGTTGGAGTACATGACCCCAACCTTTTGATAATTCAACCTAAAATTTTATTTATAATTAAAATAATTCTTATACACTTCTGTTAGGAGTCCCTATGAGGCCGATAATGAGGACATCTGTTTGAAAAATGTTCCACTGTAGGGCCACAAATTTAACAGAATTTTAAAAGAAAATTTAATTATTTGAAGTTGGTGTATAGACATATTTCGAAAGTCAAACTGCACGCCATTCCTTTAACAAATCCCTTGAGTGTTCCTGGAAAAAGCAAAATAAAAACGTTCCCTTTTCCACTACTTACAGTTATAGATAGCTCTTATTACTACTTATATGTATGTTAAAGTCAACTAAAATTTTTTTCATTACAATATTTCTTGTTTTATGGTTTATCTTGGTTTATGGTTGATATATGAATCTGAACTATAAATACGTTAAATAAAATCTTTTGGAAAATGTTGCATTAGAATATCATCCATAAGTTGAATTCTATTGTGACCGATTCAGGTATAGTTTTCATTGGGGTATTGTGAGCTTAGGTGAACATTTAAAGTTTGTTTCTAGTCACATAATATCTAAATAAATGTCAATATAGTTAACCTCAACAGGTTATGAAATATAACCATGAAGAGTAATAGCATTATAAATAAAAAACAACAGTCAGCTTAATTTCTCCGTTATATTATTAATTGTGTGTTATTTACCCGACTTCCATAATCCGTTCCTATAAGATTTGCAACTTTTAAAGCACCGAATTGTGTTTGGTATACGTTTTCTACCAGATCTCCTTTTTTATTTAGTATTTCCTTTTTCACATCGATAGCATAAACATTATTGCTTAAATACAACATAACCGTGTCACCTTCATCAATTTGATCTTTATAATTACGGAAACTCATGTTTAAATAATTAAAACAATGTGCCGAAGTTTGTAAACAAATCTCTACCAAACTTCAAATGAACCATGGATTTGAACTTGACGTCGAAGTCGACATATCATTTGACGCTGTCACTATGCCCGTATAGTAAGTACTTCAGTCGATTTAAAGAATTATTTTATCTCCATTTCATTTTAATTCAATTTTCAGTAAGTAAATACAAAAGTAAAATAAATATTCATCTAAATCACAAAATATGGAGGGCCCGTTCTTATCAATTTGTAGGAAGTAATATTAGGATATGATTTAGTACTAAAATAGACATACCACGGAAAGTATACTCAAGTTAATCAAAACATGGTAGATGACATTTAAACATTTATGTTGACAATCATAATTAATTTAAAATAAATTATAAAAATGTATAAGATCAAAAATTTATCGAACAATTAATAACATGATGTGCAACTTTAATCTATGCCTCGTCGGGTAAATATCACTGACTTTGACTGTTCATCCGGTTTGACATTTAGCCGCACGATACTGTCAATGTCAATCCGTAGGTTGCTTTGCTGACGCTGAGAATGTTTTAATTCCTAAATTTCCCAATCAAAAGAACTGTGTAAAGTTATTAAAGTGGAATAACTGAATGTGAAATCCTATATTCATCTGGAAACAAAAAAATATGTGGAATTGAAACTAAACGCACTAGTGCATAATGGTGAAAATGGATGCATCCAAAATTACCAGCAAAACAAGTTCCTTGAAAGCTTTGATCCTCAAGGCCTGGAGGGAACGATGGACAGATATCCAATGGGGGATAAACATCAAAACTATTCTACCGAGAGGAGTAAGTGGAGATTTATACAACCTTGCAGATTGTATTCTTCAACAGGCTATGGTAGGCTGTGGTGCTAACCAATTGGTAATATCTTACTTAAAGCATTCTTTAGCATCACACCTTGTATCTTACGCTGCAGTTTTACAACGAATCGCGAAATTCGATGCGTTTCATAAACCACATTGCATCCTTAGTCTGTTAGAATTCCTGGAAAGTTTTCTGGACAGCATCACTTGTCGAGGAAAAATGGAAGAAGAAATATTGGCCTACGCAGTGTCATCTATAATACTGTGGCTTTTACAAGTATATCATTACTCTCTCAGCAAATATCCATCTTCAAATCCTATACAGAGTCAAGAGCTTTTGGAAAAATCCACTTCATTACTGAATTCTATAGTTCATACTGACTTTTTACTTGCTATGTTCTATTTGGCTAAGCAAAATGATCCTGAAGAGTACAATGAAGTTACAAAGAAATGTCAAGAAATTACTACTTTTATGATGATGAATACTCAGTTCAAAGCTCCTGTTACTATACATGAAACACTACAAAAGCTTTGCAACATGGATATTGATAAGATAGCACCATTAAACACTAAACCTGAGTCTGTAACTCACATATTGCAGGCTCTAGTAGCTATTAACGTTGTTGGCAACCCTAATGCTGAAATGCAACAACTTGTAAATCAACTGATGATGATTCAGAGAATCAAGGGTTATCCACTTTCAAGACTTTACTGTGAACTCATCAGAGCATGTTTAAGATCTTTAAATGATTCCAGTAAAGATGCTACAAGACAAGCGTTGTGGTCAGCATTTACATTTCTCAAAATACCTCAAGTCATACACTACATTCATAATACTTGTGGTACAACCAACAAGGATGGAGACTGTTCTGTTGAAGTGGTTGAAGCATTTGAGAAACTATTACAAGCTACATCTTTACTTGATGTTGTTGATGTCAAAAATTCATGCAATAGCCTCATAACACTTTTAGAAGCTTTGGTAAAACTGAATGTTGTCTCTGATGCCCAGTTGGCATATTTCAAAAGAAAGCGAGAAACTAAAGATATTAAACTACAAAAGCTTGAACCAACAGGTTACCAAGGCCGTGTTCCGACATTCTTAATAAAGGCAGAGCCTACACTGGCTGGTATTTTAAAAACTATGGGAGGAGATTTCCATAAAACACAAGAATCATTATACTCAATGCTTTGCCAGCTAGCTGGCGGGAGTACATTAGACACTATTGTATTAGTGGCTACAGTTGAAGGAAAACTTAAACTGTTTGTGTCAAGACTTATAAAATTTAATGAATTTGCATTAGTTAGTGCTAGCGAGAAAGGAGCTCCTCAGTCAAAAGTTTACATATTTGATCTGTCATTTGTAATTCTGTGTTCTATTGTCCAAGATTATGGTGCGGACACTGTCCTGGATGAAAATGGAGATTCATTTTTTGAGCAGTGGGTTAGAGACTGCATGCCCCATAAAGGTGTCCACAAGCCACCAGAACAAATACTACAAAAATGTGATCCACAAATGGTGGACATTCTGATTCACCACTTGAGCGCACCAGATTTTGACTTTAAAAATACCAACATGAAGCCACATGATTTGTGCACAAATGTTAGTGGTGCAGTGAAAGAAATTTTGTTTGCTTGGGAACAAGGATCAATCACAGCTGCAGATGTTAAACGGATGTTGGATTCATTGCGCCAGAAAATGACTAGCTTGGCTGTTTGTGCATCTGTATGGCTGTGTTCTTACATAAACGTTGTACATCAAGATGCTTACTTAAAGCCTTTTAACATGATACAGCAGTTTTTAAGTCCTAGTGAAGTTGAACTGACACAAATTGATAATTTTAAGGAGAGGACTATTATGATGTGCCAGGTGATCCGAAAGATGCAGATTGATATACACCCTACACCAATGACAAAGAATAAGGCTTTAAACTTTACACATATTTCTCGACAACCAATTTTGGAACAATTACAGACAGTTTGGGAGGATATAAGCTCCAGAGGATATCTTCATATTGATGCGACTCACAGAATTGAGAATCTACTTAGTACAGGTGGATCAATTTGGTTTGTTACCAATTTAGTAAAACAGACACTAAAATTTAGATATCAAGAAGATCTAGATAGGTCAGTTGACATTGGACTAGCACTTTTTCATCTGGATATAGAAAAATGTACTGAAGCTTTGTTAATGCATGTGTTGCCTCAGTACCTGTACAATGCAAAATTATGTGAAGATTTAGTGGGCCCACAATCAGCGGTTCTGGCTAAACTGGCAGTGTACTGCATTTATGCAGCTCTTGAGCATAGCAATTTAAACAAAGTGCATACTTCAAGGAAAAGAAGACATGATGATTCTGAAGATTTAGATCCACTTTGTTCTTCGAGCAAGGTAAGACGATTAAATGATAACTCGAGCGATGCAAGTATATACTATTCTCAGGGACAAACTGGCTCAGGGGTTGTATTAAAGGAGCCCCTACTATCATCATTAGACGCACTGTATAAAACATTTTCTCAATTAGTAGCAAAGCATGGTTATGTCACCCCACAGACCTACTTTATATTTTATTTTCTGTTGTATATAGTGCAATGTGGGCAAGACAGAACACAGATAGTGTTGCAGAAAATGTCATCTGAAATAGTACCAACACTTATTAAGGCTCTGCCAGATAACTTCAATATAGGATTGCTGTTGAGACTTTATGATTTGTCAACTCCTTATGGCAGAAAGGACACTGCTAGAGATCTTTGTCTTTTAAGAAACATGCACTTAAGGCCAGACTAATATCACTTAACTGTTAAGATAACAATCTACTTATTTAATGTCTTATTAAATCATTATTTGCTTCTAACAAATTATTTTTTTTTCAAAATCACCCTATTACTTTATTAATAAGATACAAATCTATTTCTTTAATTTCCAATCAAATCATTATTTACGTCATATAAATTACTTATTTTCAAGATGTTTGGTGTATCTGAGGAAGAAACAGCAATGTCTTAAAGTAAAATCAAACACATTTTTTGTCATAATTCTTTATTCACCAGAATGAAATCAACAAATTATTGCATCCCAAACCAGCTTCTTAGCCAGATGTACATAATACTTACTTAAAATTTTTCTAGAAATTGAATTTTTGTACATTTTATTTCCCTATACACTTATCCATAAATAATTGCTAAGACTATGGAAAATCGGGTCCCTAAAACGCGAGAATTTAATTATATACACTGTATTTACATCTAAAGATAAGTCGGTTCTTACTAGTTCGATCAAGTACTACAAAGATTTTCTTACCAAAATGTTAGCTACTTTAAAATCATTGGTTAAACTATTCATAGTAATTCTCTAAAATCGGCAGTATTCATTAGATCAATTAAATGACGAGTATTTCAATCGTTGAATTGATCGGTCGAAGTAGTGAGAACTTTAAAATCATATTTAAATAAAAAATATGATGTGCCCCTGTGGTCATCTGAATCTGGCACTGAATGAAAAAAAATTAAAAATTCAGCATAAATAACTAGAGGCCGATCTAACCCGGTCCTCATCGGTTGCCCGCGCTACTACCCCATTGGCGTATTTTTTTACGAGTATTTTTATTTTTCTCGCTTTCTAAACGTGTTCTTGAATGGTTTACAAGAATCGTTTAGATTTGCATTATATAATTAAATAGGTACTTCTATAAAATTCTTGATTACTGTATTTTCAGATTAGTGTATTTAATTACTAAATTGGTATAAACCGACCTCGGAAAGTATACTATTTCATTAATGTAAACGAAAAAACCAATGTTTTCGCCCAGAATAATAAGGTAACAATTTATTCTCTGTGTACGGTAGAAATAATATCACTGGTCGGTCCGTTAAATTAGTGCATCAGTATTATGATAGAGAAAGATGGCGGAACATCGTAAGGGCCAGTGACGTCAGCTTTCGTCGTTGCTACATAGCCGAAGATACTTTCAGTACGAATATGCATACACAAAAGGGGTTTTCCCCATACATCAGTTACGGTACTAAAAGTAACATAAGTTGACTGCTGAAATAAATTTTGTTTTTTTATTGTAATTTTCAATTAGACAAATAATACACGTTTTACGTGGAGTTCGTAAATAAAATTACACTTTTATTTTATTCGTTGCTAATCATCTACTATTACACTTATGGCAGCCGCCCCAGAGTCGTTAATGGTTACTTAAATCGCTACTGAGTACAGATTTTACATGATGATTCACAGAATCTTATAGTACGGACTTAAAAGCGTTCTAGGGAATTATGAACGACTCTTGAGTGCGGGAGTTAGTGGTCACTACAACTCTTAAAAACTATACCTATTTATGCCGCCTCTGAGGCTGTTGTAGAGGAGAAACTCCTATTTATATTATATTCATTTAATACACTAAAGATCGCATTGTATGAGACCACGATAAAATAGATTATTAAATACATAGTTCAAACGAAATTTGTACAATTATTTGCAGAAATTATACATCTATATATACTTTACAAAAATCTTATAAACAAAAAGATCACAGGAGAGTTCCAGAGCTTTTCTCTACGACAACTATAAATTCTATTTAAATACGGGGTAACAAAATAATTAACTATTAATAGGTACCTAGTGTAGGAAATTATACTACAGTTATAATGCAGGTTTTTTGGCCCCCGGTGAATCTGGATGCGGACGATCTGGAATAATGAGATATGAGTTCATTTTTAATGTCATTAAAATGTAATGGCGTTCTCTTGAAGTGCTATAGTCCTTCGTCTTTTCAAAAATAGTATTGCAAAGAAACAGCTAGTTTACAATACAAAGTTTGCAGGTTCGATTAAAACTACGTTGATTACTCATCTTCTCTAATACAAAAAAAGTCAAAGTGCATTGAATATTTATTCAAAATATACATAGATATAGAGTAAGAAAATATTTTTTTTTTTGGGATGATTGTCTGTCTGAATGCGCATCACGTGATAACCCGCCAACAGATTTTGATACTTCGTAAAGTTATTGCTTACATCCCCAATTAACATTTAGGATACTTTGAATAGAATATGATGTGTTTGTTTTTGGAATGACTTTCAGTCTCGAGGAATACGTAGCATTTAGGATACTTTTCATCCCTAATTACACCGGGATTCCCTTGGGATACGGGATGAAAGGTTGTATCGGATTTTTGGTTCTCTGGTAATAAAAAAATAGCATGTGTGTAAGCGAAGCTGCGGGTACAGCTAGTGTAAAATAAAATAAAAATAATAATTTAAAGATAGACGTAGACATGATTAAATATCTTATACTTACCCATTTGCCTTCTTAGAAGCTCTCCTTCCCTATTATTAACGATATATTCTGATGGTGGACTACTGACCCTCATTGGTAAGCTTAATCTATTAGGATTGCAGTTTTCATCAACAGAATTATCTGCAGTGTTTGCGAAAGTCGTCCTCTGACTCCTATTCCAATTTTGTTGATAGGAACTTTCTGTGGTTACAGTGCTACATCTATTGTTAGTATGAGGAACATATTGTTCTGGTGACCAGTCGAAAACGAAGGTATGACTATAGTTATGAGTGTAGGCTGATGGTGTGCCTGATGGTGTAGGTGGGGTAGTAGTAACGTATGGGCTCAAATCCTGGTGGCACACGTCTGGAACTTTCTGTAACGCCGACTCGGACCACGTCGGACTAGGATTCCACTGATCGACCATTTCGGACTCGGTTATATTAAAATTCTTTGACCCTGGACGACGACTGGCGATCGTACCCGTTGATATAGCAACTAACGTATCTCCACTCGAGTTTACTGTAGATGGCGTAAAACGTGGGGATATTATAGGAACAGGGGTGTTTGGCTTTTCGTCGACTGGCTTCCCTTTCCTTTTGGCATTGGACTGAACTCTTGAATCTTCAATTCGTATCGCTGTGTACCTGGAAGAGGAATCTGAAGTTAACATAACGATAGTCCCAACAAACAATTATTTATGGCATACTCGCACTATTCTTATGTCTTATTAGACTTTGGTAAAATAAAATTCTACACGTGTAAATGTCATGACCTGCATTATGACTTAAAAAGGTACATAGTAGGTTATGTGAACATGTACATACATATGTTGTGGACAACGTGTTAAAGACGATAAAATAAATAAATCATTAACTTCAAATTAAGTATCTTAAGCCTGTTAATTAAGTATTTTTTTATTTACGATCTTTTGTTTAACTTGCAGTATTTGTTTGTATATTAGTATATTTGTTTGTTAAGTATTCTGATCAAACCTGGCCCGTCCTGATGACAATGTGACAGTTTGACAGGCCGGTTGGTTTAGTGGTCAGTGAACCTGACTGTTACACTGAAGGTCGTGGGTTCGATTCCCACCCAGTTCAAACTTTTCTGTGATGAGCAGGAATGTTTGTTCTGTGTCTAGGTGTAAATTTATATATAAGTATGTATTTCAAAATGTTATGTATATGTCTGATCACTATAGTATAAGCTGACGCTTAGTTTGACATCAGACGGCCGAGTGCGAGTTGTCCAAAGATATTTATTGTATGTATGATACATGTATTTTTATAATAAGTATGACATAATACTATGTTCACGATTGGCTCCAGACAAGAGAACTCCTCAACGGTTAACAAAACAGTTATGAAATATTACATGTTTCCTTATATTAGGGCTCTATAATTAAAGCTTGTTTATTCGTAAAGCTTAGTGTCAAACAATATAAGATATAATATGTTACTTAATATTTTACTGACTCTTTAATCCTATACCTGTTTTCCTGAAGCGTCACTGAGTAGTCTACCGGTCCATTCTCCGGTCTTTCATACGCATAGTGTATAGGCGTAAGATGAGCAGGAACATGCGGTATATGAGGTTGAATACCAGGATTTGGCATCATGACAGCTTGGCTCCCGTTTATGCAGACTGGAGGTGTTGGCGCATACTGCATAGTTGGTGGATACACCTGTATGTCTGGTGGCGGTGGTCCATACATCCTCGTTGCTGCTTCGTATGCCAAGCCGTAATGAAGTTTGGATTGTACGGCATAGTAGTGATAAAGCCAAGGGTTTGCCTTCATCACCACTGCTTCTTGTTCACTGTTGACAAGGAATAATTGGTAAGACATAATGGAAATTCACTCACAAGTGCTTTTTTTTTATAAATGCCAACAAGGACCTAAGTAAAACATCTACCTTGTAATGCTACTTTACGATCGTTCTTTATAAAAAAAAATCTCGTTTAGAAAGCCAATGGCTTGCAGTTCATTTTTGAATTCTACATACTACGAGTCTTTAATGTGCAATGGTGATTATGATAATGGAATATAGAAATGACAATAACTTAGAGAGTCATACGTTTTTATTGTAGGAAAGAATCGCACTTCACAGTACGACTTTGTTACATGCTTTGGCCATTAGTAGAGCCGTGGAATGGGGCCTACTAAAGTTTAATGTTTATATTAAGTAGTATCGCAGTCTCGCGACTTGTATGTGTAAGAAAGATAACAATTGATGACACTGCGATGTAATTATGTGTACGTAATATCGCATTTGTCGTTCTCTTATCTTAATAGTAATCTATGATTGTGATAATTGTTTAACTTCAGATTTGTATTGTAAGTTTTAATAGGTTTAAAGCCGTAATAAACTTGACTCGAGCGCAAGCTTTTATCTTCAGTTCATCTTATCTTCTATATAAGTAAATAACGAATTAAATCTTATACTTTTTACTGGACGTTTGTTTGTTTAAAAGATTTGACAAGGTTACTGAACTGTTAAGCAAAAAAAAAATGGTATTTATGAATGACTTCTTACAATTATCGACAATGTGCCGTTTAGCTTTAGAAATGCTATTCTTTGTTCGAATTATTGGTATTTTTGTAATTGTATTGACCTCTTAGTGATGTATATGGACAAAGGTAATAAGTGGGATTAGGTAGGGAAATAAGTATTACTTATTTTTTCGACTACAACCCTGATAATTATACCATTACAGGTAATCGTGATTACAATCTATACAACAAGTTGATTTGATCATTTAATCCATTTTCTCATGAACTACGATGAATCATGATGAAACGGCAAGATGGTAGTACCTGTCTACTTCTAAATAAGGATAAAGTAGTAAACTGAAAATAAATCCATTGTGTAATCGGATATGGATATAAATTGGAGAATGGGAGAATTCTAACAATCGGCTATAATGCTTAGTGACACCACTTCGAAGGTGGTATTAAATTTGTACGTGGTTTCTACAAAAGTCCCAACGTAACCTTTAGCGAACTCGGTGAGGTTTGAGTAGGCAACCTTTAGATAGTGGATGCCAGGAAATGTCACATAGTTGGACTTACTCCTGGACCCACATAGATACAGAGAAAAGCTTAGGACAGAAACTGACATGGAGTAATATATTACGCCTTTAAATTAAAATTTCATGTTGTAAAACCGTTACTCAAATAAGAGGGAAAATATTTTGAACTAGGATCGCTTCGCCCGGATTTGTATGTTATTAAAAATCAGTTAGTTTTATGCCATCTCTTTGTGTATTACGCCAAAGTAGTACATTCATCCGTCCATCCATTTATCCATCCATCTTCATATACTTTCGTATTGTATTAGTAGGAAAGTGCAACATATGAAGTATTTTACGCATACTAAAAAATATTTTACTTAAAAATGTATTTACTTATTTAGTTTCTGTGTAACAATTGAACTTCAAGCCTTTTTTACCAAAAAAAGTAGGTTATGTTTTTCCTCAAATTCTGTTGTACCTCAGCACCAAGTTAGATCAAAATCGGTTCAGTAGTATATGCTTAAAAAGGTAACAAACAGATAGAGTTACATTCGTATTTATGTTAGTTATTGGGTTCTTTATAATATGGACATATGTAGTTTAAGTCAAATCCTGTACCTGAGGTACACAAAATTGGACCTTATTTAACAATAGGAAATTACATTTCATTTATCCTCCTTGTAGTATTTAATATGTATTATAGTATGTAATACGTATTAAAATCCATAAAAATGCCACATTGCAATACCAATAAATAATGCACCGTTCTTTATATTCTCATAAGATTTTTTTTTTTTTTTTTTTATTATTATTAATTATTTTATTTGTGCAATAAAATACAATAATTGCGATCCAGGATTCATTCTGTAAGGCGTCGAT
>DWJZ01008519.1:0-11298 GCA_018249125.1 Asbolis capucinus
GGCACTAGTGCTGAATAAACATTTTCAAAGTGTAACGGGTACTCACCATTACTATATTAAATAAATAAATAAGTAATAAATAAATATCTTTGGACAACTCACATACATACATATATTTTTAAATACATACTTATATAGATATTTACACCCAAACACATAGAACAAACATTCCTGCTCACCACAGAAAAGTTTTACCTGGCCGGGAATCAAACCCACGACCTTCGGTGTTGCAGTCAGGTTCACTAACAACTAGGCCTGTCAATTTTATACCATTGAATTATTCGATATAAAATACCGATTTATCACGTAAACGACGATGAAAGACGATAATTTCTAATATTTCAAATCAAATACTTATAATGGAGTCGCTTAACATGAAAAAAACATTTTTCCAATCAGAAATTCTTATACATATTTTCTGGTCTACTAGTTTGTATATTGGTTCAGAATAAGTGAAATTAACACATCAACTATATAATCTAATAGCATTTCTGGCAACACATTAGACCATATTGACTGATGTACTCATAATTGAGCTTAGTGGATGCTTAAAGGCTGATGGATGGATAAAAGAACTAGTGTATAATATTTCATAAATAGTCTGGAATCCTAGATTTACTAAGGCCGTGTTTCTAACATTAATAGTCACGAATTAGTTAAGAAGAGGAAGCCTCAATCTCGTATTGATAATAATATGACATTTCTATTATAGAAAATTACTTTGGATATGACCTTTATTTATTGTGATGGATGGATACTGACGTAATGAAACGATTTAATAAAGATAATAATTCAATTGTAATTTGTCTACTTCTTTCACCGTTTCTTCTCCTTAAAATACCACATTTCCGAAACGGCGGTAGATTAAAAAAATGTTGACGTCCATATGTGTGTGTTTTAATACCTACATGAATAAATTAATTTTGACTTTGACATGTTATTTTCGCACCTTTCATTGCGACGCCGAAATATAAGATGGGGTTTGAAAAATCTATCTATCCAAGATATCCATCCATATAAATACATACATACATATATTTGTGGTAAGTACGCCTAAAAATTTTATCTAGCTTTGCAAAGTTTTTACCCTAAACAAGTTAGCGCTTGACTACGATGGCACCTGCTGGTAAGTGGCGATGAAGTCTTCGATAGTAAGGCGCACTAATTTAGTAGAAGCCTATTCATTCTTGACTTGAAGGCATTTCCATTGTACCGTGCGCCGACGCAAGCAACTTATTTCACTCCTGCGATACGATAAAAGGCGATGTGAAGCGCGTCATACTAGCGGGATGTTAACGACGAGGGGATACCCGCTGTGCGTCAGATCGTTCGATAATGAACTCTCCACAGTGTATCTTGTAAAATACCGACTTATTTTGTGTAATTATATTATTTTAAAACATGTAAGGAGTTTTTTGTCATCTTTTCTCCTCAATGAAACAAACTTCTGAGCTGATGGTAGATAAAAATTATTAATGTAACTATATTTATTAACAGAATTGAACAAACGAAATTTGAATTTGTGTGAAGCAAACAATTTGCCCTAAAAAGTAATATTAAACAAGTTTCCGGAAAAGGGGCCAGCTCTGTTTATTCCACCAAAATTTATAATTATAATTTTCCTGAACAAACTTTTCCAGGACACCTGATACTTTTTAAATATTCAAGATCTAGTTAATGATTCCGCTCAAGGGTTACCAGGAATATTTTGTGTATTCAGATAGAAATTTGGGTTTCGTTTTCCTCTTTTCCTTGGAATTTAGGCACGTAATTCCTATAAGCTTAGATACTGTACGGAAAAATGCTTTTGGGCCGAGAATTTCCAGCCTGTGGTATAATATTTTGCTGAATAAATAAATGTATTACAAATTTATTACAGCTACGGTGAGATACGATGATCTCGTATTTAAAATACCATGTATGTCCGTGACGGAAATTCAGTTGAAACTTTTAACTTGCAGTTACTAAAATTTAGATTTTTTTTAACAAGCTTATTATAATTGTTACGAGTTAACTGTCACACTACTGTGCGTAGATATCCACTCACAATGTGAGGGGTATAGACCATAGTCCACCACGCTGGCCAAGTGTGGATTGATGGACTTTACATTTTTTTGAAAACTCTTACAGAGAACTGCAGGTTTCCTCACATATTTTTCCTGCGCCTAGCAACTGATAATCAACTTCTCTTACGCACTTTGAAAAAATGTGCGTGCAGGATTTGAACCCAGGATATCCCTCAGGGAAACTAACGTCCAAACCACTGGGCTATCACTGCTTCTTAAGGTAAATAGTAATCAGCACATGAGTCCATGTATCGAAAGACTTCCAGTAAGGGTGGGTTTGATAGGGGTGCGCGGTGTATTAATCTACTATTAATGTATATAGTACCCATCCCCTATTTGATCTGTAACACGGTGATATTGATGGCCGTTCTTTGTCTTTGTACGCCTCTCATTTATTTCGTTTACGGCTCCGACCACGACGATTCGGAAATGCGAAACTGTAATGAGTGAAATAACATTGGTTGCAATTACAATAGTAAAAATGTGAGACTGGACTGGACCTCGTCTCACATCAGAATTATCTAGAAAATCTATCTTTTTTTGTATTCATTATTTATAGCATATCTAGATTAATAATAAAAGTGTAACAGGGTCAATTCTGTACATTACATTGTACAATAAATATTTTTTGAAAATATGATGCAGGGAGACGTTGTTATCGATCTACAGACCAAAACATTATTTTTGCATTTATTGTCTGTCTTTTCAGTCTGTATACAGAAACTATTGAACAGATTTAGAGAAAACTTAGTGTAATTGAATAGCCGAGAAAAGTTATAGGTAAAGTTTTATTCCAGGAAATTCGTTAGTTCCCTCAGGATAGCAGATTACAATTAGTATCGCAAGTCTGAAACCATTGGACCAAGTGAGACACAATTTGTTCGTAGTTTATATGACGAGAAGGGTAATTAGATAGTTTTCTTCCAATCTTCTTTCGAAGCGAAGGAGCGCAATTTCTAGTACACCCTAAAGATACTCGTGAATTTCAAAATCGAGTCAGTATTTTATAGTTTATAGAATTGGCATCGCATTTTATAGGCAATCGACATCGAATATCTTGGCTCTACAAGGCTGCAACGTGGCGATGTCTGTTCGGACTTTTGGAAAGGAAATTTGAAGTTCGACAGGCCGGTTGGTCTAGTGGTTAGTGTACCTGACTGCTACACCGAAGGTCGTGGATTCGATACCCACCCAGGTCAAACCTTTCTGTGATGAGCAGGAATGTTTGTTCTGTGTGTCTGGATGTAATATCTATATAAGTATATATTTGAAAGTATTTATGTATGTTTATCAATTGTCTGATCGCCATAGTACAAGCTAAGGCTTAATTTGGGGCCAGTTGGTCGTGTGTGAATTGTCCAAAGATTTTTATAAATTTATTAAATAAAAAAAACTTGAACTACTTTTATGTGTATATTTTCGATTCGTCAGGAAATATTTTATTTTGCAAAAATTGCTTTTAAAAGTTTAATTTTGTAGCTGTGTATGTAGATATGTATACACACGTCATATGTATCGTCGCGAGTTTAATGTTTTTTTCCCGTTTCAAAAAATGCCCAAGCTTAACTTAGGTTGCCTTAGATTAATGAAGTCTTCACTTCAAAATGTATACATACATACATACATTAATGTGTTCATACATAAATGTGTAGTCACATATTTTACATAATACTAAAATTTGTATTCCAAAACCCAGTTAAAAAGTTGAAAACCTTTTTTCGCGCGGTGCAGATTCCTACAGCTTTTTGTTCCCGGCAAGGTCCCTCTGCCGTGGAAGCCTTTTCTCAACCACGAAAAGGTCTCGATGTTTAATTCGAAAACGATTTGAATGTAATTTGCTCTCGGATATAAATTGCTCGGTCTGTCTTACCTATCATCCTTAATTTTGTAATAATCATTTGACTTAAACGCTGTTTCTACTATTTCAAGTATTATAACCTAGTTTTAATTATTGTATTTGTTACTAATAATACGAAAGTTGTGTTACGCTTTCACGCCTAAGCAACTGATTTTCACGACTAGAACTTGAAAATGAGGTTAGAGAAAAATGCACGAAGGAATTATAATAGCCGTAAAAGTTTTTATGGAATTTCTTAATTTACGAATGTAAACCATGGAATTTAGTATTTTGGTACTTGACGAATAATAAAAACACACTCATGCTTTCACATGCATGCTCTTGGATATCTTGTATTGACTTGTTCCGTGCGGCTTGGGTGGGGTCTTATCTATAGTGAAAATATATTTATTTATAGTGCATATGTTTTGTTAATACGTATTTTTTTCACCCTGTCCGCTCACCGCAGAAAGTTTCCTGAATGGGAATCGAATCTACGACCTCGGGTTGACTTAGAAGTCAATTTCCTAACCTTTAGACAACTGGTCGGCGTCTCGCGGCCCGCGGACCACATGTAGCCCGAATGCCGTTGCAGTGCGGCCTACACAGACCACATTTATACGACGTAACTTGGCGTTTCTTGTGATCCTCTCGACATCGACACATGAAATGTGGCCCGCCCAAAAATACATTTATAGCCCTCATAATAACAAAAGGTTGCCGACCTGTGCTCTTGAACAACAACTCAGTAGTTCTCGTATCTTCCTATATCAGATACTTGTTGTATGAAAATACAGGTGTTACATATAAGGCCACGATACTGTAAGTAATCTTATTATATGCTTGCGCAACATCAAAGGTTAATGCGATTTTAATACTATGATCCCAATATCCTTAGAATTAGATGCCCGTATTAATTTTACCGACGTAATTCTCATTTTACACTAGATAAAATAAATATTCGGCAAGGATTCATGAAAATTTTACATTACAAAAGAACTAAATTAATGTGTAGTGTTACACTTATGAAGAAACTTTTATGTTCACACATATAACGAGTGACACGTTCTAGGGTATATGTATTAAAAACTGTATATATAAATCAATGTTTGCTTGTTCTTTATAGGTTCTGATATGGTAAGAGATAGAGCACCGACGTGTTTAGCAACTTTGTTCAGAATTCCCTGAATAAGGTTTCAGTATCAAAATTAAATCAATCGAACTCATAGTTGATGAGTTAATGAGTAGCAACGCGCGCCGGGTACAGCTAGTTTATTATAAAATTCTATTGCTAAATTGCAAGTAATGAAAATTTAAAACACTTGTTAAATGTTGTGATATTGAAAAGTTATTTTAAATAGTAATTATTTTAGGAATTTAAATGTTTGATATATTTTGTACAATTTAAAATAGAAATTAATGCTGTAATTGTGATTACGAAAAATCTTTTTTTTCCTTCTTGCCGCTTCTTTTTCCACTCTTAAAGTTTTATAATAGCGGTTGCTTAAATAACTTGTTGAAAAGTGTTTGAAAAAATTATATTTAAAAAAAGTACTCCAGACTAATTTGGGAAAAATGTTAAAAAGGCGCCTTACTTAAACCGTTCATGTATTTTTAACCCTACCTCAATATGTTAGTAGCGGAAACCTTTTATCCAAACAATAATCCGTCGATAATGATCCTCAGAACTAAAGCCACACTTTCATTAAGTTTTCTACTACGCAGCGTCCTGTTAAATCTGCAACCCTCCTGACCGAGATAGAAGACTGTTGGCTCAATGTGAAAAACAGAGACAGAGTACTGATGGTTAAAAGTGATAGACAGAGAGTAAACCCTCTGTCTTGATCCGATTTATCATGTGCGGGAGTTATTAAAGCGACCAACACGCGTGTTACTTTTAAGTTTAAAGTAGGTGTTTGCTCAGGTTTAGAAAGCAGTAGAGTCGATGGTTTTAGGTTGGTTTAAAAAAAAAAATTTAGGTCTCAGCAGTTCCTTATCCTAAAAAATATTAGGAAAACCAAGAATAATTTAGTTTCAGAAGATTGGTAAAGTGAATAATTTTACTATCAAGTTTCCTAAATTAAAACAATCTTATGTCGACTAGGAATATATGCCACTGAATTAATGCATTTTATATTTTAAAGTATTTTTAAACTCAAAGTATTGATAGTTTTTGTGTATGTTTGTTGGCTCAGTCTGGTTAAATTTTCTGAAGTCAAAAAGAAAAAAATCTTTTTACGTTCTAGAGTACAATTTTGATAATAGTACATTTTAAGATAAAATCTGTAATCGAGTTTGACCCCAGACAGCATAAGGCTACAATAGTAAACAGCACAGGCAGGTTTTAAATTTTAAACTTAAGTTAACGCTAATATCTATAAGTATTAATTCACTAATATTACAAATAACTGCATAAAAATATACTCCATCTATTAGAATAAACACATGATACTGTTTGTATTATTAATAATCGAAACTCCATTTAACTTTATATTATCTGCAAACACTCCAATATTAAACACACGGTTCGACTCAATAGAAGTCTACGTCCGACAGATTGTAGTTCCCATTCATATGTAGATTGCAACAAAAAATCCAATAAACAAGACAGCGTACTCAGATCTCCCCTTCTGTCGTTATTGAAAAGAATGTTAACATTGCAACCGGCTTATCCTGGGGTCGTTTTACCAAAAGAGTTAGTCTAACGAATGGCCACCCCACCACGAGCCGCTCTCGTTACGCCTGACACTTCAATTCGCCTTAAATTTATGCTGCCTTCACACCGAACTAAATTTACTGTTTTACTATTAACTTCATCGTAGACGAAGCTTTCTTCTTTAGTTTCTTCTACTGTAGCGATGCGATGTCTTGCTACGTTAGTTTTTTCAGTCTTATTTCAATTGGGCATGCAAAAAATCCAGTGATGATTATAGAAAAACATGATTATTATGAAATAAGAATTATTCCGCATTGAAGCTTTACCAGGTCTGTTAGGTCATTTAATAATTTTCAAGTGTTTCTGCTGTGAAAGTTCAAACTTCAACAACGATGTTTTGGTTTAAATTGTTCGGTGACACTTCTCTAATAACTACCAATTCCAAAAGAGATCCAAAAGATCTTTCAGAAATCGTCATGTTCATCTAAAAACATGTCAAAACAATTACTTCACTACGCTACAATAGATTGATATCCATTGCTACGATCACATAATTATCCACAAATGAAACTATTATAAGCTCAAAACCGTTCATAATATTCAATTTAACCAAATAATAAGCTCTTAATCTCCTTTATACAATTGTTTCCTTTCCGATAATTTACACCTGTTAAAATCTCTGCCAACAATTTTCGGTAAATTCCGTTCAAACCGTTTAATATCGGTTTAATGATTTATACTATTATTCATTGAGTTATGTTGGGTGTCTGGATTCGATGTACGTAACAGATGGATTTTGAATCTTAATTACCCGCTGGAGATACGCAGCCAGGAGACAATATAGTTAAAAATTTACATAATTGAAAGCTCAAAATGTACAATAATTTTGATACCTTTTTAGTTTTCATATATGTATAATAAAGTAATATGTAGTATACATAAATACCTTGTTGCTTTTGAAAGACAAAGAGAGAATAAGGGAAATGTAAAGAAGAGTAAATAAAGAGATGATACAATAAATGGGATTTTAGAAAAATTATACGATTTAAGATGAAAAGAAAAAGAAACTGTTAGAGTCTAAAAAAATAGGTCCAATATTTCTATTAACCAACACATTTCTGTAACTACATCGTTCGTTATATTGATACAAAAACAGATGATACTTTTATCAAAACCGTGTCACCTTTAGTTAAAGTTTATCCAACATTTGAAAACACAAATATGAAAGTATGAAATACCAATTTTAATATTTAAATAGGTCTAATCGTCAGAGAGAAAACTGATTCCTTGGTGCCTCCTTTTGGCACGTCTGCGTATTTATTTATCTGTCTGAACTAATTTAAAATTTTTAAAGCTAAGTTGTGTCGAGTGATAAAAATATTTCTACTTCTAATTTGGCTGTAAGAATAAAACATTACATTAAAGTAATATGATGTTATTCATAATTAACAATACCGTTTGTCTAAACTATTTTTTTAAACTTTTCTTTCTAAAACAAATATTAAATAACGAAAATCATTGCAAATTTCTTTTTAACTGATTTTGTCTATAGTTCGTTAAACAATTATTTTAGAATACGTATAAAAACCGAACCTTATATTTTGTGGGTCCAATCCAAAATTAACCTGTTTTTCATTGTAAATCTGTACAGTTTACGCAATTTAATAGCATAACTGGCACCGGCATTGCCAAAACGTAATTTGTAGTAACGGCTTTACGCATAACAATATGAAAACACTACTGCCTTTAGGGGGGATGAAATAAAAATATTTCTTACGATACAACGAAGAGAAAGAAAGAGAAGCCTTGAAAAAGAAAAATGTTATTCTATCACTTTCTAATCCGCTTATTCTCATATTAGAGGCTTTCACAGTTCGGATGAACAAATCCAAGCAAAAATTCCCAAATTTACAACGCAACCCTAAATAAAAAGTCATAATAATGTTGACCCGCATGTTTTTCTATCAACAGTCTCATAACCGGAGCTTGGCCAAACATTCTCATATTAACTACTCGTTCCCATGTTTCCGCTTCCATGCGGCTTAGCACGACTTCAGAGAGGTGGATTCATATTGCCGCAAATGCGTTTGTTTTGTTCAAATTTATTTTATCAAGTAAACGTTAGCCTTCCGCCCACTGGGCTGAACTTAATGCGAAGTAATGCGGGTGTACGCCGCGGTGTGTGTGCACCTTTATTGCTATAGATTCCTGACTAATGAGTAAAGTTATTTGTTCAATTATTTTTGTACTGTTACCACTTTATTTCATTTTGTTTTTAATTAAATATTGGAGATAAATTGTTTTTAGTGTTCATGCTGAGGATTATTCTTAATTAAAATGTTTGGTTTTAACCAATTTATTATATTTCGGTATGCTTTGTGTGTAGTTTAAAATTATTTTATAACTTAGTCATTTCTATCAAACTACAATATTCCTGTAAATTTTAGAGTTCTATAGTAAATTCGGTACTCTTATAGTCTCGTTAAGCCGGCTTCTTCTTCCGCAGATTAGGATTTCTATCAAAACTGAACATTACATTTCAGTATACAAAGAGTAAGGCAAATAGATCGATGCCATTCACATATCTAATCATATTTCAAATTTAAGCGTATAGCAAACAAAAAACAATCCGAAACTGCAATAAATTCATACAACCATAAAAAGTGCGAAACAAAATAGTGGGGCATAAATCGCAGAATCACGCATGGCGTACCATTTCGCTAAAAGCACTGACGAGAGTTGCCCATGATTAATCACATTTTCATTACTGTCGCATCCAAAATGACATAGTTACCAACGCCAGTTCAATCAACTCGGTTTCAATAACAATTTTTCATTCTCGACATACTAATTAAGTGCTTTTCATAAATATTTCCGCAGAATAACCATAACTATCAACCAGTTACAAACCTTATTACCAGCAATTTAAAGTCGCTTTTGGTTTGTGTTAGAAACGTAGAAGCAAACTTGAAAGCGACATCCTTAGTAACAAGTGTAAAATATTTTCCCCAATCGTTGTACCTGCCGCCCCTAGGGATATTTCAAGGGTGAATAAGCTCGCATAATGGCAAAGGGTACAATATTTTAAATTTCAATCGCTGCAAGCGGTCTGCTTCCCTGGGTGGCAAAGAACAAAGATTTCAGTTGGTGACTTTCGTTAAATTATAACAACTTATTGCAGATGATATATATTTCATTGCTATTTCAGAGGGTGTTTTATTGCTGATCCTTCGCGTCAACAAAACTAGATTTCGAATTGAAATTTTCATTTTTTAAATATATTTTTTTACTTTTATCATCATTTCGGTCGTAATTTATTACACTGTAGTCTGAAAGAGAAAGATTATGAGACTATAGAATTCTCACCATGTAAATAATCTCCAGAAGATCATCAAATTTTGTTCCATACTCTATTCGTACTTTAATAGATTCAGGGTCTTTATTGGCTTCTATGATATTGTAACTAAAATCAAGGTTGTGTAAAGGAAGTATTATTATGAAATTTAGCTCGTTGCTCAATCAGAAGCCTAATTGGACACGTGTGTATCTAAAGTTTTCCCGTTTAAATTAGCACTCAACAAACTTGTCATCATCAATCACATGGGTTATTGGTTTAGTAGAATAAAGATGTCAGCGGTAGAATAAGTAGAACAAAGATGTCTAATTTTATGTTTATTCTTTTTTTGATCTCGTACTTTAATTTCTTATAAACACTTTTTCTTAAACTGTGCAAATCATTTCTTAGAATTTAATTTTTAATTGTTCGTCTAGTCTTTCTTATTTGACTTATTTCTTTAATATTATCATTTTCAAAGTACATTTTGTTCTTTTCTGTCTAATGCCATACTTATTTTATATATTAAATCCTGAGATACCATAACATGAAATGACTTCTCTAATTCAATACTTATTTCCAAACAACATCACGTAGCTATTCCTTTTTACTTTTTCTCCGTTCAAATCCGAAGCAGAGCTCCAGTGCGATCCCCCTCAGCCATTAAGTTTTTTTATTCCAAGATTAATTTTCCAAATCGTTATCGTCGCCTTACGATTGCCGACGAATTTGTTACAGTAGAGTACACCTTTTCAGTCAAATTGCAAATTTTATGCGGCGCTCAGATAAAGCACCAATAATCATTATCATAACTCATAAATTTGATTGAAATTCGGTCACATTTTCGGAGGTTCTTATCGCTTCGTCGCAGTCGGTTTGAAAAATACCTTCAGAGAAATCGACGATTTAAGCAATGCTGAGTCGACACTTCCAATCGATTTAAGTTTAATGTCACTGTAAAGGTGAATAATCTCTGCATTAGCATAATTCCTGTAACAGATTGTTGGTACGTGCGCTCTTCAATGTCTCATTCTCGCGGGATAACTGATTGCTCTTTTATTACCTCTTACTCCAATTCATATATATCTTGTTTAGAATTTAGAATTATTATGGTTGTTATATTTTCAGTACATTTGTTGTTGTCTTTAAAAAATATTTTACTGACACCAAATATCCTGTGTTTCTGGAGGATTTTCGTGAGATATGTTTTTTTTCTTGGGTAAACTAACATTTTAACAAACAAATTTACCTTTCGATGTAATGTAAGTATTCAACATTATTAGGTTTTTTTAAAAAATGTATCACTTATGTAATAAGCTACACTTTTATTTACAATAATACAATAGAGCAAGCAAAATATTTGTACAATTTTCAAAGAAAATTACGCAGACGGAGACTATTAGAT
>DWJZ01008520.1:0-11297 GCA_018249125.1 Asbolis capucinus
TTACGTCTATTTTTATATGTACATTGGTGTATGAAACCAACATTTTAGTATCAAAATCAAACACAGTTATGTTGATCTCCTCCTATTGCTTGTGAACCATGTCTTTTTAAATCATTGGACATCCTCCATGGACTTCCAGGGGTCCACTTGAACCACATCGGGATTACTGCTCTGCCGGTATGATTAACTTATGCACGGAAGTTTACATACCGTGAGGACATACCGTTGGCAGTTTTTACTTAAATCAGAAAGACGTCTGTAACTGAACTCAAACTACAATTATTTTTATTTCAAGTCTCCTCTTACAATATGAGGAATTTGGACTAACAAGTTAGCTAAGTGCGACTTGATAAACTTCAGACACCTTCAAGAATTTTATTGGGAACTCTCAAGAGTGCAGGTTTCTTCACGATGTTTACTTTCACAGAAGCAAGTGAACATTAATTTCTAAAACGTGCCGAACTTTAATAATTGGAGGTGCGTGCAGGATTCAAACTCTTGCCCTTCAATTTAGCAGACCAAATTTAAAACCATAGGCTTTCAGTCTTACCTACATCATCGGATACATTTCTTAAATAAACCAAAGGCTGAACATCATTGAGTTATCCATTGAAAAGAACCTCTTTCGCGTCTATAGCGAAGTTGCTGGCATTGGCGAGAATGAAGAAAAATGTCTCGGGTTAAGCCTTTCCGCGAAGCGACGCTGAAATAGAGATTTATTAAATCGGCCAACGACACTCGCCTACTGACGTCTAACGTCAAGTTTCACGGGTTCATTCACGTTAGAAGTGAAGGGATAAAGGGATAATATCGTAAGGATATTTTCTTAAGTATAATATGTTATCCTCTAACACGGGAATACGGGCGAAACTTAACGCCTATGGCGTAACACCTAACGTTACGCGAACTATGGCGGTTCGTAATAATTATAAATTTCAACGTATTGTGTAATAATATAAACCGATGTCTGTAGGTCGTATTCTGCCATATTCACTTAGTCGTGTTATCCTTACACTTTTTCCCGTGACTACGGTCGCGTGAGATAATATTCAAAATCAAAATTTATTTATTCACGTAGGTATTGGTAATACAATTATGAACGTGTGAAATTTCATTCACTACGTCATATCCCCACAAGCCAAAATTTCAAAAACGCTAGGTCATGATGTTTTTTTCATGAAATACAAAATACTAAGCCTCATATCTTAGATACGAACTTCCATAGAAACGTTTATCCCCTATATTAACCCCTTCAAATTTTCTCGATAATAGTCTATGCTTTTTCTTAACTACTATTCTACCTCTGTATCAATTATCATCAAAATTAGTTCAGTAGTTTAGGCGTAAAGTTAAAGGACAGACAAACAAAGACACTTTCGCATTTAGAGATTATTAAATATTTACACACTTATATACCCTGGATTAAGAATCTTTGGTCACGGGTGAACCGAGGACAAATATTCATATGACGCATATGTCCCCTTGCCGAGATGCGAACCTCAGTCCTCCCCCTTCCAAAGTTTCACTAAGCTACAAGGTCGTCGAAAAAAGTGAAACTGCAGAAAATTCATCCTACGAGATAATTATATTAATGTAATGTAGTAATGCTATATGTACCATAATGAGTGAAATATAATTAAATTTATTGATTTCAAACAGTCAAAGTCCATTTTTGCTCTTAAGTTTGAACACATGGCAGACAGGAAATGTACATTACAAATACTGCTTGTTGTAATATCATTTCGAACTCATTACTGACAATTCTTACTAATGTAACTATTATTAGTTCACTCAAAGCATACTAGATGGCATGATCTGTTAATTCTGAATGAAGCTGTTGAGAGTTATGCAAGTTGTAAAAACTGTATTTGGCTTCTTGAACATTTTTCTTTCTACAATTCTTAACAATACTAAAGAAATTTCACTTGAAAAAAAAACCTGTAAGTATAGTCATCCATACCCATATTTGTTCTTGTTAAATATAACCCAATTTCCTGATCCCTGTGCCGCTAAGAACATTCTACGTCCTCAACTAGTTTGCCAGCACAACCGGCGAATGTACAAAATGAAGAAAAATGTTTCGGCTTAAGCCTTTCCGCTCGCGACGTTCTAAATAGAGATTTATTAAAACGGGCCAACGATACTCGCGCGTAGAAGCCCTAATGTGAAGGTTTTTGGTTATAAATGTTGTCAACAATGACGAAATTTCGTCATGTTTATAGGCTATTAGCTTCACCTTTGAGTAATGAATAAAATGTTTTAGAATATCATACATAATTTACATAGCCAAAATTTTACTATTTTCGGATATATTATACAGTATTAGTTTGTTGGACCAAAAAACACGGTCAAAGCAGGTATCACTGATGAGTTGTTAGCCAAGAAGAGCTAGGTCTCAAGTCCCCGTTCAAAAAACGGCGAGTGGCTTGGCAGTAGAAACAATTAGAATAATAAATAAATTTCTGTTCTCAGAAGCTGAAATCAGAAATCAGATAAAATTACTAGGTAGTATATCATCCAACTAGTTATACTATTTCCATAAATGAAACATGCATTTAGTATAGCTTCACCCTTGGAGTGTATAAAACTCTCGTGTTATTTTTTATTTATTTCGTAAACAAACAAAACAGTTGCTTGACTCATGGGTAACGAAAACTGTTTTATAAATGTATGGCCTTACAGAGTTATTGTTTACGGTACTGAGCAACGCGTCTCAATGCACATTTTGCTAAACATAAAGTTACAGGCGTTTATTATCATGTATTTAATGCAAAATTCTTATTATCATTCCTCAAATTCACCTAACCGTTGACTTTGGAAGAATAGGAACTTTGAAAAGGATGTCTTTGACCCGAGAATAAATATTCTTGTGTTAAATTATTATGTGCCGCTGCCGGGATACGATTTGAGGCCAAGTTGACATGACTAGGTACGAACAAAGCTATAAGGCCATCCTGCGAAGTATCTATCGGCAATCAGTCACCATTCTACTTTGTTATGATATAAGCGGATCAATGAGCTGATGAATCACCTGATCGCTGATGGTAGTGACCACTGCCATGGATTTCTGAAACACCTTTAGAAAAATATGGTGAAGGAAAGGAAGCAGTGCACTGTTAAAGCAACTGGAATCAATGAGGCCAACGTATTCCAGCTATAACTCTAACTCTACTGCTTTAGGAGGGATGACATCCCATTCTGGTCTACCTAGGTGTCGAAAAAGGCGTACAGAAGTAAGCTGCTCGGTGGTAGAGCGTTGCGGAAGGATCTTTTTGTGAAACCCGCCTGGCGTGTTACCTTCTTACTTGAATCAGCCGCCAAACGCTTAGTTGTGTTCCGATTGGAAGCTTGAGAGCCAGTTCTGCTCTTTTTCTCCCCGTCATTTAGTCAACCTCCTTCTCATTCTTCTTCTATCATCCGTCCTGAAGCAGTATATTGTTTGTGTATTACGCTTCATTTGATTTCGTTATTGGTTCCGGTTGCTTCAGCAATATACTGCTTCCCTTGTTTCTTTATCTTCCGCTTGCGTGCGGGTCTATATCTCCCTGACAAGCGTTAGTCACAACGCAGGCTTGTGTTGTTAGTGTCAATGAGCGGCGGTGACCACTTACCATCATATGACCTGCCTGCTTGTCCCCTAAAAACAATATAGTTACAAATTATTGAAAAAAAGAAAAACAGAGAATTTGTAAAATTCTCACTTCTTTGAAGCCGGTTAAAAACAGTAAAATTTTTGGTAACTCGTCTATCTCACTGACTATGCCCTGTTTGATTAAGAGTATGAAGAGAAATATTTAATATACGACCACTCTTACTGAAACCCGTGAAGGAACAATGAATGGGTGCGTTGATTTAGGCTCGGATTACACAAATATGACGAAAGAACCTTTTGCTTCGTTTTATTGCTTTTGTTATATGGAGTTAGCACGCGTGTGCAGTCCTCTGTGCCTTTGCCAAGATATGGGTAGATGTATATAATTTATTTATACACATAAATACAATTGGAATGTCTGTTTGTTTAAATAATAGAAGTGCTCAAGAAATTGCCACTAGCTTCTCTACCGACCGGGTCCGCGTTGCTAACTCGGTTTATCTATTAAGTTCAACACAAAACGCGGTTACGAACGATTTAGTTAAAATACACTGAAATTCAGGGGTCAGCAACCGGGGGCCGAATACGGTCCGCCATTGCAGTGCGTCAAACGCAGACTCCATTTACACGACGCAACCTGGCGCTTATGTGATCCTCCGACTACATGAAATGTCGCACTAAGATCCTTACAACATTTGTGGGTCTCACATAGAAAGGTAGCCAACCCCTGCTCTAATACATGCCAATAATTACCTATTTTGACTGATAATGGCCCTCGGCGACATGGAATGTCGACATGGAATAAAACAAATCAAATGGCGTTCAATAAATGAACCAATGATAATCGTTTGCGTTCTATTCATCCCTTTGAATATTAATTACACAATCGAGGTAACATGCTAACCGTTAATTCAAATCAGCGAACAATTCTCGTCATTTTGAAGCTCAAACTGTTTGCATATCGGTCCACATGACCCGTGAATAATCCAAACAACGATTACACTGATTCATAATAAGGGTAACCGCGCACTGACAGTAATTTTGATTGTAATAATATATTTTGTCTTTTAATTTTATTTAAAATTTGAATTCAGGTGACATCGACCAGCGATAACATAAATGGAAATGTATTTGTTGTCTGGAGGATCACAAGAAACGTCAAGATGCTTCGTTTAAATGCAATCTGTGTGAGTCGCACCACAAAGTCTTTCGGGCCGCATTTGACCCATAGATTCCCGACCCCTGAAGTGGACGACAAACTATTGCAATCAGACTTACAGTTTGCTAGTGCATTAAGAACACACCACAAAAAATATATTTATTTATAAAACAATAAATACGGTTTCACTTTTGCGAACTGACTCAAGCTGCATGAAAATAAGTCGTTCATTATACCAAGTGCTTCTACCAAAGGTATGCATTTGATAGAAGGTAATCAGATATTTCTGTAGGTCCGGTGATAGCTTAGTGGTTAAGAATTCGGCCTCCTATTCGCGGGGTCCGGATTGGAATCCCAGGGCGCGCACTTTTGACTTTTCGGGGTTTTGTGCGTTTTAAGCATTTAAAACTCGCTATAACGTCGAAGGAAAACATCGTGAGGAAACCTGCATGCCGGGGAGTTTGCAAAACTCAAAGGAGTGTGAAGTCTGTCAATCCGCACTTGGCCAGTGCGGTGGACTATGGATTTAACCTTCTCATTCAGAGAAGAGACCCGTACTCAATAGTGGACCGTGATGGGTTGAGATGATGATGAATCAGATATTTTCTGTTGAATGTATGTTGTTTACGTTCTTTATTTGTATTTTAATGTGCATTTTCGTAAGGTAATGTGATAAGATGATAAGTATTATAATTAATCACCTAAAGTGCCTACCTCTGTAGCGAGACAGCTTAGATTACACTCATTGCTCATTGCAGTTTTAATGACGAAGGATAAGAATGTAAATATATATTTTGTGGCCTATATACAATAACGGTAAAGCTTTCTAAACACTGAATGCGCCTAAAAACTAAAGTGGAAACACGGACGAAGACGGAGAATGAAAAAAAAATGCAGTGTGATTGATAAATTTCAAAATTGCTTCATATCATAATTCGCATCTGTGCGCGCGATATTTGAAAATATGAAAATTCATATTTAAAAAAATATATCTACCTCTACATATATATATTGTAAAATATAAATTGATATACCATATATTTTACCATATATATTGGATATTTCAAAAAGGTCATTAGTATTTACTAACGTAATAGAGTTCTTGAGAGAACTCGATACGATATTTTTTACGATAGTTTTTTCTAACACAGCTCGCACTGTGCGTTGATCTTAAACAAATCAAACTCATTACCTCGTCGTAAGTAGTTCTTTAACAATGTAGAAACTAAATGCATTGGTATTATCGAATCATGATTAACAATCTGTTGGCTTCATCATGAGCCCACTGATGAGAACGAGGCTATCGTCGTTGCTGACGAGGCCGATACTTCATCATCCAGCACCAATGCAAATTGGTGACGGGTTAGTGCTAACCCATGTGTTTTATGCCGCCGAATGGTATCCGACAAGGCTTAACGACTGCTATGTGTATGTTTGTAGCTCGGAGCAGTGACCATTGGTGAAATCTGGAAACCTACTGGTAAAGTGGGTACCTTCCCATCTGATAAAATGGAGATGAAGTTTTGTTTCTAATCTTTGTGCAGGATATCATTGGAGTTGTTTGAAATTGTTTTGGGTTTGAGAAAGCAATCGAGTTCCAAAATACTAAAATAAAATTAAGGTATTTTTGATAGGGTCATTCGGACCTTCCCTTTATCAACTAAACCAGCGATCGGCAACCTGTGGCCCGCGGGGCACATGTGGCCTGTATGCCACGGGGGCGTGGCCCGCGCGATGATCACCGATGGTTATAAATTCAAATCTTGTCGCGCAGAACCTCAATAATCATATCAGCTGTATAAATCTTACTTAATTTTGTACCTATTTTGTTAAAATGAAAGAAACAATAAGCAAATTGAGAATGTAAAATGTATCATTATGTGAAATGTGGACCGTACTAATACCCGTACAACATGTGTGGAACTAATATAAGAAAACGTTGCCGACCTGTGAGCTAAACTCTTGGTTTTGATCCGAAAATCTCTTACAAATAGGTAATTCAACAGCTAAATGGGTTAAAACTATGAAATCCTACATTGCACGTGGCTTGATACACCCTTGCAGACTATTTACCTGAGAGAGGACATTAACAGACAAACTGATATCGAAATTTTCCCAATTACTCTTCAGACATCTACGTCTGACCCTGCGAAGATTTAGTACACAAAATAAAGAAGTTATTTCAACTTTTGGCAAAGACCAAATTGCCGCGTGAAAACAATAAACACAAAGAGATTACCTCGAAGTACAAGTCTCAACGAGGCTCAGAGTAATGGAATCAGTTCAACTGCTAAGTCCGTCTCGACTTAAGAACCGCGAAATTATATTTTCAGGTAAAAGACAATAATATTTTTCAAGTTTCTTTGCTTGATATGTAACAGGGCGTGGTGGGTAATTGAAACTGAGAAGGCTTTCTTTATAGAGCCCTAATACAAAGAAACACATAAAATTTCATAACTGGATTGTTAACCGTTGAGGAGTTTCCTTGTCTGGAGCCAATCCTAAAGGTAGTATCAGGTGTGCTTACCATAAAATGCGTTGTCATCAGGATGGAAAGTTTATGCAAAATATCAGCTCCGTGATGTAAGAGGAAATGGGTCTAATTAAACTTACAAAATTTGACCCGAACTCTTAACAAACAAAATACCAATATACTAACATGCTCATGTACAAACATACACTTAAAGTTAAATGAAAGTAAAAAAGCGCCAAGGCATCTTCTAAGATTACTATTTTGAAACAAAAATGCAAAAGAAAATGGGTTTCAAGCGGCCACCAAACGATTTTTCTTATTAATCCCATTCTTAAAATCTCTTCGTAGTTCTTCATTAGACATTGTCGTTTTCATTGTTCTGTCATCTTGAAGAGTGTTGATGTGTTTGAGTTAGTGTCATTATTGACCTCGGTTGTTTTAAATGAGTACTGCTTCCATCTTTCTTCATTTCCACGAGCTTGTAAATATCGCATCGCTATCACTTCCTTCTTGACTGGTACCACTTTGGTGTCTGACTGTACTAATATTCAATGCCAGCGGTGATCGTTTCCCATAGCTTGTCTGTTCATTAGCCGCTTTTCTTTCAGCCACTATTATGAGTACTTACTCTTCTCCCTATACTGTCTTATAAACCAAACATTATGATGATTTAACTATTAAACAATAAATCAGAATGGTGTAGTGTTCAAGGTTCGCGCTAAGTAACCGGGGTTGAACAAAACGACTCCAGTGCGCGCAATACGTCACTACACTACGCGAAAAGTATGCCACAGCGTAAGAAATGTAGTCGGCCAACGTATTGTCCGATGAAGGTATGACCCTATACTAATATTATAAAAAGGAAAGATTCGATTGCTTCTTTGTTTGAAGAGAAGTGACTCCGAAAATACTGGGCCGATCTGAAATGTTATTTTACCATTGGAATTCTACATTATCCTAGGGTATTACATATTTTCAAAAAATTTAGGGGTCCTAATGACAACTTAAATAATGTAACCAAAAAATATCCTTATATAGCATACGCTGCGGAAATTATTGCCAATTGAGCAAAGTGATAGGCTACAGTTTTATAGAGGACATAAATATCTACAAATAATTTCGTGATACTGTATGCCTGACTGTTACAGTCACATGACTGTCTTTTTGTGATAAATGGTTCTTCCGTAGCGGAGAAAGGGCAATTCTTAGTACCAGTTTATATGTAATTTCGAAGTGAAACGTACTTCCAGCGTCAGTGATACCCCTGCTGTTACTAACGTCTATGCCAACGGTCATTACCATCACCTACACGTGACCCAGTGCAGGTTAAGTAGCCGATAAATGGTCCATAAAGTATCCAAAAACTTCTTTATCTGTGCTAGAACTAACACTCAACCGGCCGTCGTCCGCTGGGGTCACTCATAAATATCAATGTACTATTCTGGCTTGCGTACTTTCAGTGAAATATCTTCCCCATTTCGAGATACAAACACCCTAACTCCACCTAATTCCAATACTTCTGCCTTACGGAAAATAAAACAACGCATAAAAGTCGCCCGTTCATCATTATTTACGATATGTACACCATAATTGTTTATTTATGACCTAAAATTTTGTCTATTTCTATCTACTATATCTTTATACTAGCGATTCTCTGCGGTTGAAATTCAACCTTAAATTTTAAAAACTTAATTTGTCATTGACTGAATTGAAGTTGCCAAACGTCAGTGTCAAATACATGACAGCATATGCTTACGCATAACGGATTTTAGCCGTAATAATATACAAGCGGACCTTTTTTTGCCATATAAATTAAAATTTACCTGATATCCTGTAGGAATAAAACCATAAAGTCTGGGATAAAAATTATCTTAAGTCACTTCATTGTATAATTTAACATAGTACCCAATTGTATCTAAATGAATAGTGTTCGTCATAATTCAATAGTTTGAGAGACCACCGTTCAAACCACTAGGTAAACTAGTATTAATATTATACTTACACGATAAACAATAAGTTAACTTGCTAAATATTCGGAATAAACTTAGTTGTACAAATAATTTATCTGTAACGCTAAAATAACAGTGCCATTATAGCCGTCATTAATTTGAACATTAAGATTAGATTCCTTTCGTAAGCCAGTTACGAGATTATCAAAATATCAAATACACAAAATGTTGTAAGCTTTGATTACGGCAATGAACAGCGGAAACATTAACTGCATCTAAGTATTTTAATCTTTTGGTAGCATAAATCCTTTCATACTCGCGATACAAACGACGTTACTGTCAAAACTGCCACGTCATAGTAATTGCTTAACTATTGCGTTACTATGCTAATCTGATAGTAGATCATAATATCCAGGTTTAATATTTGAAACGGTTGTAGTTTGCGTTAATTGATTGGTGATCGACTAATAAAAAAAAACTTAGACATTCATTACTTTGTACTTAGATTATTTGTATCGCAGACAGCAGAGACAATGATAATAATACGCACAAACACACATAACTATTATTACACTGTACACACTAACAACGCTCTCCCTTAATTTATGTTTGTCTCTTTGTCTTCTTCCCAAAGGCTATTTGTAAGATTTAGCGATAAGTTTGCCATTTGAGCACTATGTATTTTGTAAACATAATACATATACTACTATATAACCATTGCCTTTGTACAACAAAGCTTATCAAATAAATAACCCGGGAACAAGCATTTAACTACCACATAAAAAAGTTTAATCACAATCAATCCACTCCCGGCATGGCTCAACGAGCGACATCTAATGTTAACAAGTAGCAGCAACGGCGTTATGATTTATCAAAAGCATGAAATTGCTCAAAAATTTTAGGCCTTTTAAGTTAAGTAATGTCTTCATTTTATTACTCAGGAAAATACATATACAGCTGTATCATCATCAGTATATTAAAAACATAATTATAAACACGTAGACGTAAGGTACCTATGCCATTCAACAGCGGCCGTGAACCGCTAGTACGAAATAGCTGTACTTATAATTTTTGTTTCACTTTTTTGTTGCTGAGCACTTTGCTTTAAGCTCAGTAAAACCGTATTTGCCACCGGAGTTACTTCTTTGGTCTTACAAAATGCAAAACTCAGTTGCTATCAGATTTGCTGGCTCATTAATTGCAAAGCAACCGGGTTGGTACGGTAAAATAAAATTACTTTGTTGTAAATATTTACCGCTTTAAAAGAAAATCGGAAATGTTTGAAAGGTTTTTCAAGATTACTTTCATCTTTTTTAATAAATCCCTGTAATTACTAACTGCTCGCTCGCTTTTGTAAAGCACAGGAACGTAGAGTTCTTTGAGTTGGTGTATCTCATTTATTTGAAAACCAATTTAATAAAACAATTATTTTTTTATCCAAAGTAGCAATATATCTGTGTAATGGACAAGGAATATTATGGTATAGTCGAGTGTCTAAATAACAAGGATGCATGAAAGACTTGTATTTGACTTGTAATATTTTTTATTATTAAAGTAATTTGTATAATTGTATTGTTAAGTTTTGACTATCATTTAATGAGCTACTGGTTTCTTAGATAAAATAAATGCATTTAATTTCATAATCCCACTAACATCAATTAAACCGTTTCTGAAAGTCGAGATCACAAACGCATAGACCAACCGATAAACGAAAATTCAAAAAATCATTGCTATGTGCTCTTCAATGTTCATAAATTCCTCGTAATCTTTCTACATCTTCAATAAACTTGCGTTCAACTATAACTTTAGCTTTATTAACTAAAGGTCGTATTACCGTTAGTTTTGCATTAAAAGGATAATAAATATCACGGAACAACTCACACCCATTTGACTACTCATATTAAGCATTTGGTTGTACTATGGTGATCAGACAGATATACATATATGATCAGACATATGTATATTATATATTGACAGGCCGGTTGGTCTAGTGGTTAGCGAACCTGACTGCTACACCTTGCGCCCCGTCTCTTCAAACGGGGTCGCATTAGATGAAGGCTTAGAGGCCATTCGGCCAAAGCCATTCTCAGGTGGTGTTTAGTGGGTATGCACCTAGGTTATCGT
>DWJZ01008521.1:0-11297 GCA_018249125.1 Asbolis capucinus
TAGAATCCTACATTATCCCTGATGAACATAGGCTATATTTAATACGAGAAAAAATAGGGATCCGCGTGAAAATTTCGGTTATGTAGCCCAACGTGTGAAAAAAATCCTTATATCGCGTACGTTGCGGTAATTATTGACAATAGACCATCATGATGTATCACAGATTTACAGAGGATATCCTTATCTACAGGTAAGTCCACGATACCATACGTTAATTGTTACAGTAATGTCACAATAACTACTTTTTTGTGGTAAGTGAAACTTCCGAAGCGAAGCGGGAGCAATTTCTAGTTAATCATAATTAGAAGTCTATGTTTTGTGTTAATTTCTATTTTACTTCTGTATTAATTTTCATTCAAATCGGTTCCTTAGTTTAGATGTGAAAAGGTAAGAGCCAGACAGATAGACGGACAGACAGGTACGCATTTGTAATATTAGTTAAGAAGTTACGATTAAATGTATCTATATGACAGCTTTTTTGAATAGGAAAATTGAAATAACTGCATACTCTAACGTGAATTTCCTCGCATTTGTTTTAAATTTTGAAAAATAGCTATTAAAATAGATACTATTCTTTCTTGAAGGTAGTTAGGTAGTAACCACGGAGTTTGAATTCAATTATAACTTTTACAATCATGTTTTCTTCTTCCGTGATATGCACGGTGTAATAATAGCTCGTGCACGTTCGCCCAGTGAGCCATTTTACTACAAAGGAAAAGAAACGACGAAAGAAACTCTTCAGCACACCTACCAAATTAAACATTATTATTAATTTTATTTAGACTTGATCTTAGCTCACATTCAACTCGAATAGTTCATTTCATGCAGGTATTTTAAATTACACTTATGAACATCAATTGTTATGAATCTGCCACGATTTTCAAAGTAAAAAAGAGAAAAAACGGCCAAAGAAAGAACTCTGTTTTTGGAATTCAGTGTTAGAATTTATATTAATAGTTATTTAAGTAAACAGTTTGGATTTTAAATCTGTAAAGTTTAGTTCTTATATGTTAAATAAATCTATATGTACTATACTTCTATACTTACTAAAAATAAAACTGTATCGAAGTCAATTCTGCACATTAAGTATTTTTTTGGAAATGTTGATTTAGGGAGGCTTTGTTCGAGCTCCACGTAAAAGCCACTGGACAAATTTAGATGAAACTTGGCAAAATCGTAGATTAAAACCCGAGAATGATTAAAGGATATGTTTTATCCCAGAAAACTGCTTTGTTCTATAATAGATTAAAGTTAGTATGGCAACTCTGAAACTACTGGACAACTCTTCTTTCGAAGCGAAGCGAGGGCAATTTCTAGTAAATATATAAATTTCGTTAATCCGGACGGATACAAATACAACAAATTAAAAATCATAAAAATCGGCCCAACTTCGTTCTTGAGCTAACACTGTGTGTGTATTTATTTTATAAAAAAAAATTGTATATCGATACAGATATTAATATTTGTTTGGCATCAAAGTTTGCCAAAACTTGCTTTAATAATAATAAAGCTTTTTACTTCAGAAATATTTATCCATAAGTCATTATTGTCTAACTTAAGTTAGCTTGCTATAGCTGCTAAAAATAATTTATAACATACATTTAACTGGAATAACTACCAATAATATCATCCTCTTGAACAAGACTCATTGTTTTAGTGCTACTGCACTTTATTTTCATATCCCACTTCAGCCAATTGTCTACTAACACCCCTCGTAATAAATCGACGACACAAATCAAACAATAACCGCGATATTGGATCCCGCGCTCATCATAAGCTTTTAGAAATCTTTTGTGCGATAAAAAGCTCTCATAACCTGTTATCAAATAAAAGAAAGGTGTGAAATTTCACAGGCGTTCACCGAAGCCCCACCTACTTAAGATGGCGTTATCCCCTCCAAGGCATTAACCAGTAGCGTAGAAGTATCTCGCGACCGCCGTACCTACAGCCACCGCAACCGTCAGGCAACACCTATTTTCGGAAACAATTATCACCTTGCAACGTCCGCAAAGAAATTCAGTCTTCTTAGACGGCTTTTAAGATCAATGTCGCTCGTTATATATTATTATACTCAATAAAATTGAGTAGCAATGAGCGCGATCGAAGATATATCTAGTACGTGTGAGAATGACCGCGTATCTCTCTTCGAAACGCAAGTTGTTGTGCGAAAATTTAAAAAGGAAGATAGAAATTACAAATGTGATTCAGAAACTGAATTTGACAGTGAAAATGAAACAATTGACGTGATTTGTGAGAATAGTGATCATAAGACTTTTAAAGAACGGAATTCTGTTCATAATAAGGTGTACGGTTCAGAGATTTTGTTCTTTGAACAAAATGCTAATATAACTAATAAGTATTATAATGTTAAGACGAAAAACATTAGTAATAGTGAATCTAGTCGTGTTAATCCAATAACCAGTGTTATTGATGGTAAAAGCAAAACTTTTCTCATCGACAGTATATTAGGGAATCAAAAGAGTTCACCTGATAATGCAGTGACTCAAGACGACAGTGATCATTTGGAGGAAGCTGCTGATGAGCAAAATGGTATGTTCCATCTTAAAATAAGTATTTTTAATCGAATAGTGTTTATTTGCGTCAAAACTATTACGTTATCAATGAACTTGGAATTAAATTAATTCAAAGGTATAACAGTAATAATAATTCTAATTTAAAATGTATTTGGAAGATTACACTAAAATATTAACGTAACGCAATCAAAGGTTACGAATTACTAAACACAATAGACAACTGAAAACGTAAATAAACAATATTCAGTAAACTTTGTCTGTTCGATGCAAAAAAATTAAGCTCATAAATATATGTCATATATTATCTCTTGGGATCGTTCGTAGCCGTGGGTTGTTTCGATTGTAAGCGAACGAAAAAGAAGCAGTACCGGGCGTGGCTGATGGGAGGATGAGTGACCGCGCACGTAAAGCCGACGGTCCTGGTTTTTATCGTTAAGCCATGTTGAAGGCCTCCGAGCGGTATAAAACTTGCCACGTTTTGGTTGGCCATTAACCCCTCCAACAATTCCCACTGGAGCGCCATGGTGGAGTATATTCTAGGCCTCCTCCTAGTAGAGACCTACATATATTCAGTAATGGAAAACAAATATTTGTTTGGAAAAAAACATTAAGCAACCTTCGACAACAGAAGAGGCTATAGCACCGAGTCTCTGCTTTTGGAACGTCCAGCACACTCCAAATAGAGACCAGGCTATAACATTGTGACAGAAAACACTGAAATTATGTTTTTTAGTTATTTTATATGTTTGAGCTATTATAGGTATTATCGATCAGAAGTTAATTGCTACGGTGAAAGAAATCATTGGGAGGAAACCTGCACACCAGTTCTGCAGTTCTCAAATGGACATCACGGTGCATTAATGCGTGTGCCGCTTACATTCTAAGAGGAGATCCTATTCCTATTTGTCAGGGTAATAGGTTAATAATTGACTACAATCCCACCTGATGCTAAGCGGCGATGTATTCGTAGATGGTAGAGCGCATTAACTTAGAAGAAGCCTATTCACTCCTGCCTTGAAGACACATTATACTCGAGTGGAAACATCGACGCTGGCCACTTATTCCAATTATTCGCGGTACGCCAAATAAAGGACAAGGTTACTCTACATTAGTCTAGAATTAAAAAATCTGTACAAAATTTACTTTTTAGGTATCTGTAATCTTGTACATGTACGACAGCAATTTTTTAATTATTATGTTGAGTAGTTTAGCATCAACCCCATAACACCTCACTACTGAGGACAGGTCTGCTGCGATGCAGATTATTAGAATAGTTTTATTAACAAACCGTATTTGAACAGCGTCGTTTGTGCCGTATTGAGTTGTAGAATACAAATCCCAGTCCCATGCTGGCAGACTAGTGTCGTAAGAGGCGACAGAAGACAGTCGTCTGGTAGGGTTTTGCAGATGAATGACACGATTATTAGCATATGCATACATAGTTAACCGCGCTAACTCTGTTTATATCACGTCGGGGTCACCAGTTTAGCAAAAGATCTCCCGCCAGGTGAGGTGTGATACCTGGAGAGCGGCCGAGCTCTGACAGTTGTTTGTCGGGACTTGTATATATGTTAACGATACAGAAAACTTCCATAACGCGATTCAGGTTTCTCGTGACTTCATCGTATGACATGTTGATCGAGGTGGCCACACTGGTATTTTTATCCTTTCGTGAAGCTGGCTGGATACCTACAACTCTCCTTCAATCGTCAAACGACTCGTCGTGTTCCGGCTGCGGGCTTGAGTGATACTTCTGCTTTCTCTTGTTTCCTCGTCCTTCAATCATCATGTCCTCGTCTTCTGAAGCTACATGTTGTTGCTAGGGTAACCTGCTCATTTGCCGGCATAAAAAGGTGTCCTATATGGGTTGATTTTCTCATTTACATGTTCCCTAAATATGTTATAACATTTATGTTGATTCGAATTTATGCCAATTTATGTTATTTATGACAATTTGTTTTATTAATGTCAATTTGTTTTATTAATGTCAATTTGTTTTATTTATGCCAACTTATTTTATTTATGACAATTTGTTTTATTAATGTCAATTTGTTTTATTTATGTCAATTTATTTTATTAATGTCAAATTGTTTTATTTATGTCAATTTATTTTATTTATGAAAATTTATTTTATTTATGTCAATTTATTTTATTCATGTCAATTTATACTAGTTACAACATTTTTTGTTTCAGTGACTTCAACGTCTACATGTCCGGAGTTGAGCACCCTGAACGGAGCAGAACTCCTCGCCGGACACGCCTATGCCCATTGGCTGGCTACGCATCAATCTTCAACAACATTCTATGGTATTACTTAACATGATTAATATATTTTTAAACTTTAACTTTAGATATATTAAAATAGTAACGACGACACAACGGTCCGACAGCGTAGAGGGACACGGCCTACGAAGTGAGGTCCCGGATTCGAGTCGAGAACTTGATTGTTTGAATTTGATACATAGAAGATATTTGAGCATTTTTAGTACGGGAACCTAAAAAAATATTTTTTAAAATTTTTCGTGTTCGTCTGTTTGTAGCAAACTAGTCTCAGAAACGGCTCACCCGATTTAAATGTGGTTTTCAATGAAACGTACTAAGTTGTTCGTTTTATTGAAATGAAAAGAAAACTTTTTATCTTATCTTAGGAACCAATATCTCACTTAACGAAAGTCAAAACTTAACAAAAGAAAGTCCCTACATACATTAAGAAAAAATAACAAAAAAATGTAAAAGAAAATTATAAGAAAAAAATTTAAAGCAATGTCTAAATTATAAGTCTGAAAATTAAAAAAAAAGCGAAATATCTATTAAAAAGATATACCTATATACATTTAAAAAATCACCATCTGCAGTCTTTGCAACAGTTTCACAGAGGGCGTTGCACTTCGTAACACTTTCTGAGTCGATATGAACAATTGTCAAATATTATTATACTGTTCCTAGCTTAGTACCCTTGACTTAGCTAAGTTTTTAAAATTTCTATTAAGCATATAATAAGCTTTATAAGTATTAATAGATGGCTCAAAAACTTAGCTAAGCTAAGCTAGCAAGCAAGTTTAACTTAGCTAAGCTTAGCTAACTTAGCTTGGTCAAGTTTTTGATCCATGTATTAATTATAGCTTATTGTATGCCTAATAGAAATTTTAAAAAGGCCTTTTTACATTTTAATTAGTTTATATTCTAGAAATTCCTCGCTTCTCTTCGAAAGGAAAATACTTAATGCACAGAATTGACCTCGTTACTGTTTTTTTTATTAATATTCATATAGAATCATGGCTACAATTCATCTTTAAACTGAGGAAGCCTAGAGCATACTCCAATGCTGATTGGTGGAGACAAATTTAATTTTTATTATTAGGTAATCTATGGTTTTGGTTAATTATTTAAAAGCTAATTCAATAAAATGCTTTTAAAAGTGATATTTGTCAATGAACCCACATCATTTTGGCATTAGGTTATTTTGAAAATGTACAAAATGATTTTGGGTCCAGGAAAACATTTCTGGGAAATCATAATCCAATTTTGTTTATTTTTAAAACTGTATAACATTGATTATTCATTTGCTTTGTTTACACTTATACATGACAACTTAGGAGGCGACATATTCAGATTATTTCAGAATTAGACAAGCCCCCGCCATAATGGGTCTGCCTCGTAATGTAGTACTTCCTAAAAATGGAACATGTTTTATTGATTTACTATTCACAACAGCCTTTATACTGGAGGGAAACCACAGAAACAACGGGGTACCTTGTTAATACATTCTGTCTATTTTCTTTCGCAGCCTTAGCCAGAAATATAATATTGGAAAAAAAATTACGTCTCCAACAATTGATTGTAGAGAAGCGTTACTTTGTGATTCCTACTACTAAATACCGTTAAATACGGCCTTTTTAGAGTCATAAATAGTGTAACTAACACTTTTTATTTTATTTTATACATTTTCTTATATAATGTGTCCTGTGAATAGTGTGTGTACCAGCGAAAGTATGCAAAAAGTATGAAATCTATTGATATTCAGAGTTTTGTATAGTTTTTGTGATACGGTTGTTTTTGTTGTGAATTTAAATTTTATTGTTACAATTACTACCAACTTCCTGTTTACCAAAAAGTCTGTCCTTGAAATGAAATGAAAACTGTGTATTTTGGCTTGGGAACCAAAAGCTCACTTAACGCAAGTCAAAATTTTACAATACTAAGTCCCTAATTGAGTTATAAATTTACTAATAATATATTAAAAATATATTTAAATGAATTATTTGATAAATCCTAAAGTCTCGATAGACAATACCTATCTGTCATCGGCTTTATAATACTGTACTCGCAGGTATCAAGCTACAAGGAACTATAAACGGTAAATGGAACTTTTCGTTTGAGAAAAAAATATATTTATATAAAAAAATAATTTTCTTTTAACAGTTTTAAAAACCAGGAAGTCGAAAAATTTTACACTTACACTTCACGGAATTAATAACATGATTTTTTCAATGAGTTAATCTTAACATGTCATCAAAACACAAGTGTTGAGTTCATCACTATATCCCGAGCAATTATTCACTAGAAGTTCGTTGTTTTATATCTCTAACAGATTAGTACACTCCTTACCTATGACATTTTTCAAAAACATAGTAACAGAACATAACATTAAGCTTATAACAAAAAAACAATCATATACCGGAAAAAAGTAACAAAAAAATCACTGAAAAACACGCGAGTGAAATCTCATCTTCTATCCACAGACCGTCGCTGGTACACTGCTATGAGACATCCTGTATATATCTAGTATTACTCCTGTATATAATAATCTAGTTAAATTTATGTCGTCATTATTTTTCACTACCGTTATTATTCGTCAGATGCCTCATTTCCTTGTTTATACAAAATGCTTTGTATTTGTTTACCTAGACGAGCAGTTCCAGATGAAATAACTAAACAAACATATAAATGTGTATCTTAAATATTAATATGACTTCATTACTATGATATTTGCTAGTATTATGGTTTGTATGAATTTTCGTTTATCACAAAGTTGATACGGGTAAGCGAGTTGTATGAAATTTGTATGCATAATAAATGGCGAAATAACTTTAAGAAAAATGTACCTAGTAGGTAGTTTATAGGAGCTAAATTGGTGCGCTTTTCCATCTTAGATCACATCACCGTTTCCCATCAGTGATAGTGGCCAAGCACTAATTTGTAGAATGTAAAAAAAGCCCCAAAAAACGACCCAGGAAGTTGTGTTTTCCTAAATACTACAAATAGTGTATGGGGATAGGACGATGAATTGGGGTAATAGGTATTTTCTGATGCCGAAACTATAAACAAAATTTTATACAATTTTTGCATCCTTAAATGATAAAGGTGAATGGCCACAGGTATCAAGGATACAAAAAAATGCTATCACCTATTCTAAGATTTACTAAAAACTTTCTTAGACATAAATCAAGCTGTCCTGGTCAACGAAATTCTTCCAAAAACACTGTTGGATTATAATATATAATATAAAAATAAATTTATATTTTTGATAGTATCAACGCAATTCATAATGGTATGGGAATTCAAAGATTTTCTCGTTTAAAAAAGCAAAACGAACAGTAAAATTATTTTTTTTATATTTTTTCAGGTTTCTGTTTACCATTAGGTAAAATAATTGGGTAAAAATTAATGTTTGTAACCACCCCAACCCTCTACTATTGATGTACTATAATATAGTGGTACTGTCGTGACGCTCAAAGGCTTTCTAGGATATCGATCCTAATATTTATATTTTAAATAATATTCGGTTAGAATTCGATGAAAATTGATATTGAGAACACGCTGTTGATTTCTTTGCGGAATCAATGGTCGTCGTGACGAATAAAACATACTTTTTCGGGAGAAGACACAGATTTAATTTAGAGAACAAAAAGTACAAGACATTAGTAATAAAAAAGGGAAGATATATAAAATACAAAGCAAATTACTAGGGTACTTTACAAAAATAATGACGGTAGATAAAATATGAATGGTAATAAATAGGTAGGGTAGATAAATTATTTCGTCTGAAACATTGCATTGACGAAATAGTAAGGCGCGGCAACAGACGCTACTTTTTTCCCGCAAAAAAAGCTTGAAGGGGTGGAAATCGGAAATGAAAATTGTATAAAAAAAATTAACTAAGCCATGCACTATTTTGACAGGATTTTTACAAACCGCTCCAGTTTTAAGCAAATTTTCAATCATTACACCATCGAACGAGCCGACGCACGGCGGGTATTCCTTATCGTAAACATCCCAGTACTAACGACATGCTTTGCATAGTCCTTTATCGTCCGTGCCACGAAGGACTGGAATAAGTTTCCCGCGTCGTTGTTCCCATCGGATTACAATGTACATGTCTTTAAGTCAAGATTGAATTGAATAGGCTTCTACTAAGTGCGCTTTACCATCGAAGACTTCATTGCCACTTACCATCAGGTGGTATCGTAGTCAATTGCTAACTTATTTATGGTAAAAAAATGATCCTTTTGCACGATGCAATGAATTAATGAAGGATTAATATTTAAGTAATGAGGAATGAAGGTTCAAAACGTAAACGTACTTCTATTTGAGTCCAAAAAGTGAAAGAATGAGCGAAAAAGAGTGAGCGAGTGAAATCTTGCGCGACTTAGCGCGATGTAAGGACGGAGCTGAGTTAGGTGTGCGACGACCTTAAACATTGTTAAACATTGCCTTCTATTGGAGAAGTGGCTCAATATCTCTAATGTTTTAGTCTTTAAGCATTGAGAGCATTACCCGAGCGAAGATTAACAGACTCAGTCTAGACTTCGTAAAAAACTTTACAAGCCTAATTTACAACAGTTTGAAAGTGTGAACTTTACTAGTGTTTTAGTGCCTGTTTTTATTTAATTGAAGTTGCTTTGAAACGCTTATTGACATGATACTTTACAAATATTTGAACCGTATTTTACATTATTATCGTTTTGTTGATTTTAACACAATTTCAGAAAGAGAAAATACCAAAGTTAGATTTGTTTTGGATTGAATATGTAATAAAAAAAATATTAAATATCTTTGAACAACTCACAAACGGTCATATGATTCCACACTAAGCGTTAGCTTGTACTATAGTGATCAGAAAATTAATAAACATACATATATATTTTTAACAACATACTTACATATATAGACAGATATTTACTTCCAGACACACAGAACAAATATTCTTGCTCATAACAGAATAGTTTGACTTGGGTGAGAATCGAACCCACGACCTTCGGTGTAGCAGTCAGGTTCACTAACCACTAGATCAATTGGCCTAATACTATGGATTAAATATATATATAAATATATATACTATGGATTAAATATGGGCTCGAACAAAATATCACACATCGGGCTATAGTACCTCATGCCCCGCTAGATGCCGCTCGGCGTATCAAATAGTTTTATCATCATAACTAAATTCGACATTTTATTCTCGCACAGAATACGACCTGCTCGTCTATTAAAGTAATACGGCAGGGACCGTTTAGAATTGTAGATGGCGCTAGGTGGTTTGTGCTTTTACATTTCATTTCTACGTAGTTGACTAAATATGTTACAATTATTTTTAGATATCAGCTATAGCACAAAGTAAATAATTTAAAAACTTAGTTATTATTTACAAGCCCCATTTAGTTTAAACTAGATTGAACCAACTAACACATTTCTAGACAACAAAAACTCAATAGACAGCAATCCTAACCTACTTTAGAAAAAATCTGCTACGTACATGTAGTTTGCTACAGGATTTTTAACATTTTTCGACATACGATTTTTTGCTGGACTTTCTCAGTCCTCTACTATATTTAGTACTATGTATGTATGTACATACATAACCAAGATTGCGCAGGTAGCATCTTGTCTTGGCCAGTAAAATATGTCCATATACTGTTTCCGCCAACATACACTTACGAAATCATTAAGGAGTCTTTCATTTACCTTACCATTTACCTTAACATTTACCTTACCATTTACCTTACCATTTACCTGACCATTTACCTTAACATTTACCTTAACATTAACCTTAACATTTACCTTACCATTTACCTTACCATTTACCTGACCATTTACCTTAACATTTACCTTACCATTTACCTATTATTATTAGTATTATAAGCTTTTATTTACCTTGCATGTTTGTATACCTTGTATATTTATATATTAGTTTGTTACGGGTCAAATCTTGCAAGCCTAATTAGACCCACTTCAACTTGCACTACAGAGCGGAAATTTTGAATAAAGTTTTCATCCTGCCAACAATACATTTTTATGACAAGCCTGATTTGATACTATGTTCCGGATGGCTCCAGACAAGGGAACTCCTCAACGGTAAACAAACAGTAATGTTATTTTAAATATGTTGTTTGAGTTTGTGTGCCTTGCCCGTCTATGAAAAAAAACTTGTTTTTACTTTACCTTAATAATCATTTATTTACCTTAAACATAGTTACCGTACCTACCCATAAACTAAGATGTTAGTCAGACGGAAGACTTCGTCAATATTAGATGGGCAGTGCAAATGTTGGAGCTAAATATACTCCAATACTGTACACTAGCTTCCGCCCGCGGCTTTGCCTGCTGGCTATGTTGATAAAAGTCAAAGTCAAATAATTTATTCTATCTAGGTATTTACAATACTCTTATGAAAATATTTTTTTAGAATATACCACGTTCACGTATACCACCAGAGTATACATATGTTATTTCAGATCTTAATCTGTCTCTATGCCGAATTTA